>CAOKZL010003313.1:0-255544 GCA_948472985.1 Iguana delicatissima | reverse complement strand
CCAAATTAATGGTGAGTGGTTTTATCTGCGGACTCCATGCACAAGTTTCACAGTACTGCCTAGTGGTGTGATTGTAAGAGTAAACTGCACTGCTGGGAATCTTTGCTTCTGATCACAACTGGTTCAAGATTGTTTCGGCCAGGATTTCTATCTCCAGAGGGAGATGCGAGATTATGTTTTGGAAACAGCATACATACCCACGGAATCTGAGCTAGTCAGATTCCACCTGGAAAATGAGATCCCCGCGTCTTTATGGCTAAGGAATCTCAGCAGCCTAGCGCAAAGAGTCAAGGAGGTTTTGCACTCCCTCCAGCAAATCACCCTAACGATTAATCATTCAGCTAAGGTGATTGTCAAAACATCTGAGAAACTGGAAGCCGCCGCTAAACACTCGTGGTGGGACACCATCACGTGGTCTTCCACAGGGCAAGCGATAGCTCACTTTGCCCTACACCCTCTGATCATCTTGGTCACGTTACAACTGATACTTGCCCTATGTATGATTGGCCTAGCACTGTGGGTTAAACGACAGGTCCTCCAGCTTCAAGCTGGCAGCTTTTATTGAGAGCCCGAGGCTCACACCCATATGTTTGTAAATAGTTCATTGTGATTGTTTTGTGTTTTAAAATGTACTGTCCCGATTGGTTTCAAAAGCCTATCTGAGGGTGACGAATCTTTGGGTCTCCCCTTGGAGTCCAGCTTATATTTGTGAGGTAGTGGTATTACTGACTCGGAGCCAGTCTCGAGCCATCAGCGCTGTGTTGACAGGCTAACCCCAAGCCCTCAGTAATACATCATCAGGCTTGGAGTGTAGATCTTGCACCTGAGCAGGAAGGGGGAACACAGCGAGCAGCTGCCCCGCAGGAACTCATCCAATAGAGGGAGGGGGCAGACATGAATTTGGTTATTTGTCTGCTAACTGGAACCTGGCCTAAGGGCCAGCGTGTAAATGGGAACCCGGCTCCCAAGGACTGATGGATCAATGCAGGCACTGAATCAGCAATCTCACTCCCGTCTCGGCCTTCCTATGGCCAATACAGCTTTAGACTGGGAAGCTATTTAAGTTCTTGCTCCCACAAAGTCCTTTTGGTTACAGTGAGTGAAATTTTGAATTGGAACCAAGCTCCCAGTAGGCTTTGAGCCGGCAATTTGCATCTATTATATACATTGGCTACTAACAATGTCAGTCTTCTACAAAATAGCTACAGGTCAATGGCTCCAGAGAACCAGGATGACCCCCGGACCAGACCATCACCCCCGGACACCGTGGGTTGGGGTGACTCCAAACTACTGCAGCTCCAGCTGGGAACCCGTCCGGGGAGATGGCCCGAGCTCTCCAACGCAGCTGTGGGTCCCGGGTGTGTGTGATCCAGACACCCTCCAACAGACTTTAAAGAACTGTTTGCTGATACTCCTGCTTTAAAGGACTTTTGCCTGTCCACATGGAACTGTCCTCTTACCATGCCCTGCAAACAGCTCGCTGCATGAGCTAGCTACCCCAGCTGGCTGGTCTCCAAAGTAGATATGAAATATCCAAAGTGAATAGCCATGGCTTCCTTTTTCCATATTAGCCAGTTTCATTGGGTCTGGGAGAACGTCCTTGAAATGAAAATGCGTGGTTTGAGGTGACCGTTGTCATCATGTTGAAATAATACCGCACCCATGGCAAAGTCTGAGGAATTTGTTTGTATTATGAATTTCTTTTCTGGGTCAGGGAAAAGGAGAAGTGGTTTGGTGGTGAACGTATGTTTGAGTTCATCAAATGCAGTCTGGCGTTTTTCAGTCCATACTAGTTTCTTTGGGACTGCAGCATCAAGATTTTTTCTGCCAGTAGTTGTTTTCAACAGGTCTGTCAGAGACAATGCAATTGTGGCAAAGCCCTCAATGAAATTGCATTAAAAGTTGGCATATCCCAGGAATTGCTGCAGTTGTTTGTGTGTTCTCGAAGGTGGCCAGTTCACTATTGTTTCAACATTGGACGAGTCCATATTCAGGGTGTTGTTGCATATTCTGTACTTGAGGTAATCAAAGGTCTGAGTGTGAAATTCGCGCTTAGACAGTTTCACAAAGAGTTCATTGTCTATAATTCTTTGTAGTGCAGTGCATACTAGTTCCATGTGTTGGGGTAGAGTTTTAGAGTAGATTAGGATGTCGTCTAAGTACACTATGACTCCGTCATAAAGGAATTGTTGCAAAACAGAATTCAGGAACATTTGAAACACAGCAGACCCTGCTTGTAGTCTGAAAGGGAGAACTTTCCATTGGTAATTCCCCAAGGGGGTGGAGAATGCAGTGAGCCATTCACTCTCAGGGTCCATTCTAATCCAATGAAAGGCTTCTCTTAGGTCTAGTTTTGTGAAATATTTGCCCTGGACCAATTGAGCTGTTATATTTGCTATGAGTGGGATCAGGTAGGTGTTAGGGAGTACTGCCTGACTGATAAGATTATAGTGTATAATGAGCCTTGGGTCTCCCTCATCTTGTTTCTTTCAGAAAACATTGTACTGGCAGTTGGTGATGAAGACAGTTTAATGAACCTGCATTATAAGTTTTTATTCAGGAACTTTCTCAGCTCTTGTTTGTTCCTGGGATAGATTTTGGGCTTCGGAATCTTGGCTCCATCTATAAGTCTTAACTTACAGTCAAAGTCTCTGTGGGGTGGGAGCTTGTTGGCTTCATACACTTCAAGAGCTTTTTCAGGTCCCAGTACTCTTTTGGGATTTTCTGCAGCTCTTCGGCATTCAGCTTTAGTGCCGTGTCTGGTTTTGGTATTTCCATGGGGGAGTAGTTTGTGTCTTGGAGACCTTGTTCTTTAGTTTAACAATGCCTTGGGCCCAGTCGATTTTGGGGTTATGTCTTTTTAGCCAGTCAAACCCGAGGACTACTTGGAAACCAATTTTGGTTGGCACTAAGAACCCTAAGGATCCTCACATATCTCCCACCTGTACATTAATGGGTTTGGTCCTTTCTCTTGTAGTGGCCAAGAAAGAGGCGATACCAGATTGACAGGGAAAAATTAAAAAGCCATTTATTAACAAAACCTTGCGCAAGGGCAACAGTTATTTCAGTACTGTTGTGTCTATTAATTGAGGTAGCATCACTATATACCTTTTACCCTCTATGTCAGCAATCAATCATTTTCTTAGCCAGCCCCCCTTAGGAAGACAAAAGAATCTTTTTTGTTAATTTTCTCATTACATCATTGATTTAACAGTCCCACATAAAAACAATAGTTTAGTCTTTCAGAGTGATACAAGGTTAGTTAGAGTGATACAAATTATTTCTTGCTTTTGGAAATCTTCCCGGACTTTTCTCCGCGATGAAAGAATCAAGCCGTCTTTGAAAGGTTTCATTATAAGCTCAAGGTTGCCTTTTGCAAGCTTGCAGATAACTAGCTAAATTACCACTTTCACTGTTTGCAAGGGAACAAAGGAGCAGCAATTCACACCTATTCTATAGCTCGTGGCTCTCTCGCAGAAGAGGAATTAACACTTTCACTAACTTAACTCAGCACTCTAGTAAGCAACTCTGCAAAACACCTTTACCCACTGGCTATAATTTTTAGCAATCGCTCTAACACTCTGGTCAGTTTTCCTGACATCGGGCAACCATCCATTTGCATCAAGTAAATTGATTTTTTGAGTGGTTCAAATTCAACTACCAGTTCTTTGGACACTACGGGGGTTAATAAGCTTGTAGTACATCCAGAACCAACTAGTGCATTGTAGTCTCTTAATGCTCCATCTGTCCCTTGTAACTGCACTGTAACAAATACACGCTGAGTTTTGGTGGTACTTACATTTGCAGACTGGTCCGGAGTCCATTTGTTGCTGTCAGAGTAAGAGGGAGGTGGGGGACTGTCTTCACCTTTGCAAACGTGTGCGAAGGATCCTGTGCCCAAGCGTTTGGCCTGTGGCATTGAGGTCTTGCTTTTGTGGAGCACTGGCTTTGCAGTGGGAGGTTTTGTTTTTTCCTCTGTAGTTCCCCTTGCTTTGACAATCACTGGCAATGTGCTCCTTTTCCCCACAGTTAAAGCAGGTTCCTTCATGCATCTGTTTCTTCCTTTCTTCACTGCTCAGAATGGTGAGTTTTCTGGGTCCCAGGGTCCTGCATCTGATCTCTTGGGCCTGTCTTTGGCGGGTGAGATGGACACTTTCCAGTAAACTCTCCACTTCACTGGGAAGCTTCATCCAGCCCAACAGGCTGGCAGGATTTCCCTGGGAAAGGCACCAGTCCAGGATGGTGGGGTTCAAGCCATCCTGAAACAAATGCTTCAGTATTTCATCTTTCCATTCTGGTACTTTAGCAGCTAATCTTCCAAATTCATGGGCGTACTCTCCAACAGTTCCTTTTCCCTGGTGCAGTTTTCTCAGTTTGTATCTGGCTTATTCTTGTATAAACAGATCCTCAAACCTCTCTCTGAGCCGGTCATGAACAGTTGGAGATCTGCTGTTTCTTCAGCCCTAGTGTCAAATAAAGTAGCGACTCATTCTGAAGCCTCACCCTTCAGATGCTGGCTCAGGTATCTCACTCTGGTAGCATCATCACTGAAGCTGTTCCTGTAGTCAGCCATGTAGTTGGAGGCCACATTGAGGAAGTAGTTGAGAGTTGAGTCCATCTCCATTGTAAGTGGCTTTCATCTCCTGGAAGGGTCTGGGCCCTGGTTGGGGTGATGGTCCCACTGGGGATGCTGGTGCTGCGGCCACTGGTGTTGCTGCTGTGGGACCACTCTGTTGAGCTCAGCCTAGTTGAGGCACCAGATTCCTTCAATCGGCTCTCCCCATGCCCATGTTTGCCCTTCTACAGGAGTTGCTGCAGGAATTGCAGGACAAACCTTCGCTCACACATCTGCAGGCAAGTTGGGGTCCCCTTCAGCTCCCTCAGCTCGTTTCACTTCTTGGGCTTCAGCTGCTCCACCAGCAGCTCGCTCCTCCTGTTTTTCTTATTCAAGTTCTTGTAGCATGGTTTAAAGTTGATTTCGAGTCACTCTGTCAGGAACTTAATCCACACACAAATAGTACAATACATAAAGCACCATTTATTTGGAGTGAAGTACGTGTAATAACTTTTCTGAAGAGACTGAAGGTAAACGTGAGAGTCCCCTCTGCTGAGAGACCTTGAAAGCCAAGCCACGGTTATCAGTACATTCCCAGCAGTGTCAGGCATTGTTTATGTAGCACATACACAGCCTGAGCCCTGGCTTGAGCTACTGTGGTGGGTCTCGAACGTGTGAGGCAAGTGTAAGGACCACACCAGTTCTGGTCTTACAGAAGGTTGTTTTATTAAGCAAAGAGGCAAAAGGGAACAGTATCATTCATACATACACGCTTCCCCCACAGAAACAGGCAAGCAGCGGAGCAGAGGTTCTTTGTTCTCAAGCAACTTGTATAGATCTTTACACTGTGTGATTACATGAAGTCAAGCAAAACTTCCTGTCAGTCAACTCACTCTATTGGCAAGGGAGCTGGACTTTCTCAGGCCAATTACTGAGGCATCCAAAAGAGGCTTGGAGGGGGAGGGAGCTGCTGCAATCACCTGCCACAGCTGTGGCATGTTTCTTTTCCTGCCGCAAGGTGTCCTTGGGTACACCTGCAGCAAATGCAAGCTGGTTGCCCTCATGGAGGAGAAGGTTCAACAGCTGGAGGCATGCATTGCAAATCTTCACATTTTTAGGCAGGGAGAGGAGTTCTTGGATAGGGCTGAGAGGACCTTTTTGAAGATGGAATGCACAGAGGAGCTTGTGGACAAAGAAGCCGGTTTATGAAACAGGGAGATGGACGCTTGGAGAAATGTGACATGCAGAAGTAGAAAGCCAAGGTGTCATACCGGAGGCTCTCGAGCTACAGAATCACTTCCAAGTTCTTGGCTTTATTAATGACAAAGTGGAACATCAAGAAGAGGTCATGGAACGACATCCAGAGAAAATCCAACATCAACAACAGGAACCCCAACACCAACAGAACAGCATCCAACAGCATCAGTACCAACACTCTCAGCACGAACAGAAAGTTCAGGTGGCCGTAAGAGAATCTGCTGGTCGAGTAACCCCAGACAAGCCTCAGAGGAGATGGATTCTAGTGGTTCGGGACTCTTTGCTGAGAGGAACAGAAGCGATCATTTGCAACCCGGATAGAATCAATCGTGTGGTGTGCTGTCTCCTTGGGGCCAAAATCAATGACATAATAGAGAGGCTAACCAGACTGGTCAAGCCCATTGACCATAAACCCCTCCTTTTGGTTCACGTCAGAACCAATGACATGGTGAGGTGCAGCTTTCACCACATCACGAAGGATTACGGGCTTATGGGTAGGAAGCTGAAGGACCTTCATGCGCAGGTTTCATATCATCTCTTCTCCCGGTGGAAGGACATGGCCCACAAAGGGAAAGAAGAATAGTGGAGATCAACAACTGGCTCTGAAGATGGTGCCGCCGGGAGCGATTCGGATTTTTGGATTGTGGCCTCCAGTTCCACAAACACGGTCTTCTGGCAAGGGATGACCTGCACCTTACAACCATCAGCCGGAACGTTTTTGCTAACAGTCGCACAAAACGGATCAGGAGGTCTCTAAGCTGAGTTTGACTGGGGAGGGGGACAGTATTCTTCTGGGAAAGGATTCAGAGAGCACTGTAAAAAATGGCCCAAATGATATAGATAGGGCAGGCCAAGTAGAACTAGAGACCAACAGGAAGAGAGAAAGTAACTTTAGTACAGTAATTCCACAAAGGGCACATCATCTCAAGTGTCTCTACACTAATGCACAGAGCATGGGAAATAAGCAAGATTAACTCAAACTCTTAGTACAACAAAATAAATATGATTTAATAGGCATCACTGAAACCTGGTGGGATGAATCTCATGATTGGAATGTAGGAATAGGGGAGTATAACCTATTTCGCAGAAATAGACCAAACAAGAAAGGAGGAGGAATAGCCTTATATGTCGAAGATGTTTTCACTTGTGAAGAGGTCCAGGATTTAAACTGGGAAGCCAAGTCAAGAGCATCTGGGTAACAAGGGAGCGAGAAACAATAGGGATGTGATTGTGGGGGTTTGCTACAGGCCTCCGGGCCAGCCTGAGTACATGGATGAGGCCTTCCTGAAGCAGATGGCCACACATTCAAAAAGGAGAGATGCAGTGTTAATGGGAGATTTCAATTATCCTCATATTTGTTGGCAGTCAAATTCTACAAAGACTGCAAGGTCCAGCAGGTTCCTCGCTTGCCTTGCAGACAGTTTCATGGTCCAGAAGATGGAAGAGGCAACAAGAGGATTGGCCATTTTAGATCTAATCCTGACCAACAGGGATGACATAGTTGATGAGGTGGAGGTGGTGGGATCCTTAGGAGGAAGTGACCATGCTCCTTTGGAGTTTGTCATTCAGTGGGAAGGAGAAGCCAAGTGTAGCCAGGCGTGCATTCTAAACTTTAAGAAAGATGATTTCTCTAAACTTAGGGAGTTACTTGCTGAAATCCCATAGTCAAGTATACTAAAGAGAAAGGAGTTCATGGCAGATGGGAGTTTTTAAAAAGTGAGATACTGAAGGCACAATTGAAAACTGTACCAATAAGGAGGAAAAATGGCAGGTGTCTAAAGAAACCAGAATGGTTGACTGGAGAACTCTCAGCTGAGCTAAGTATTAAAAAAAACATGTACAGGAAATGGAAGAATGGTGAAACTACCAAAGAGGAATTCAAGCAAATAGCCAGGAGATATAGGGAGAAGGTGAGAAAAGCTAAAGTGCAGAATGAACTCAGGCTTGCCAGAGACATGAAAAACAATAAAAAGGGCTTTTTTTAGATATGTCCGCAGTAAAAGGAAAAAACAATGAAATGATAGGATCACTGTGTGGAGTAGGTGGCCAATTAATAATGGGGGGGAGTGAGAAGGCAGAACTACTCAATACCTTCTTTGCCTCAGTTTTCTCCCAGAAGGATAGAAGTATGCAATCTGGGGCGTGGGGAGCAGGTGAGGAAGAGGCGGAAATGCAACACAGAATAAATCGAGAAGTAGTACAGGAATATCTGGCTAAACTAGATGAATTCAAGTCTTCAGGGCCAGGTGAATTACATCCAAGGATATTCTTTTGAGATGGCAGAAGTCATTTCTGAACCACTTTCAATAATCTTTGAGAACTCTTGGAGAACAGGAGAACTCCCAGCAGACTGGAGGAGGGCGAATGTCATCCCCATCTTCAAGAAGGGGAAAAAGAGGACCTAATAATTATTGCCTGGCGTCAGCCTGACATCAATTCCAGGAAAGATCCTAGAGCAGATCATTAAACAGTCAGTTTGTAATTACTTAGAAACCAATGCCATAATCACTAAAAGCCAGCATCGATTTCTCAGAAATAAGTCATGCCAGACTAATCTTATCTCTTTTTATGATAGGGTTACAGGATTGATAGATGAAGGGAATCCTGTAGATGTAGCATATCTTGACCTTAGTAAGGTCTTATTCCATGTGACATTCTTGCAAAGAAGCTAGTAAAATGCAGGCTGGACAGGGCTACTGCTAGTTGGATTTGTAATTGGTTAACCGACCGAACCCAAAGGATGCTCACCAATTGCTGCTTTTCATCCTGGAGAGAAGTGACTAGTGGGGGGGCCACAGGGTTCTGTCCTGGGCCCAGTGCAATTGAACATCTTCATCAATGACTTGGATGAAGGAGTGGAGGGCATGCTGATCAAATTTGCAGATGATATCAAATTGGGAGGGGTTGCTAATACACCAGAGGACAGGATCAAATTTCAAAACGACCTGGAGAGATTGGAAAGCTGGGCCAAAGCTAACAAAATGAATTTCAACAGAGAGAAATGTAAGATCCTGCACTTAGGCAGAAAAAATGGAATGTACAAATATAGAATGGGGGGCACATGGCTGGATAGCAGTACGTGTGAAAGGGATCTAGGAGTCTTGGTAGATCACAAGCTGAACATGAGTCAACAGTGTGATGTGGCAGCCAAGAAACCCAACGCGATTCTTGGTTGCATTAATAAGAGTATGGTGTCTAGACTGAGGGAGGTAATGGTACTACTCTATTCTGCATTGGTTAGACCTCATTTGGAATACTGTGTCCAGTTCTGGGCACCTGAATTCAAGAAGGAGATCGACAAATTGGAAAGTGTCCAGAGGAGGGCATCCAAAATGGTGAAGGGTCTGGAAGCCATGCCCTATGAGGAACGGCTTAGGGTGCTGGGTATGTTTAGTCTGCTGAAGAGAAGGTTAAGAGGGGACATGATAGCCATGTTTAAATATTTGAAGGGATGTCATGTTGAGGAGGGAGTAGGACAAGGAGCAATGGATTCAAGCTGCAGGAAAAGAGATTCCACTTGAACCTCAGGAAGAACTTCCTGTTGGTCAGAGCTGTCCAGCAGTGGAATATGCTGCCTCGGAGTGTGGTGGAGTCTCCTTCTTTGGAGGTTTTTAAGCAAAGCTTGGATGGCCATCTGTTGGGAATGCTTTGAGGGTGTTCCTGCATAGCCAGGGGTTGGATTTGATGGCCCCTGGGGTCTCCTCTAACTCTGTGATTCTATGATTCTATGCTTCCAGCCAGCTTCAACTTCCCATCTAGGATGTGCCACATGGCCGAAACCCCTTATCTTACTCTCCCTCCCTAGCCATATCAGGCTGCTGCAGGGAGGGGGCATATTCTTTGAGCATTCTCTCAGCAGTAAATAAGGTTGCATCATACAGAGTAGCCTGAACCAAACTTTTTAGCAAAGCTAGCCTCAGGCCTAACACTACTGTTACCCTGTGAATTGGGGGTCCCCGGAGGGACACCCAAATATCCAAAACAAATACAACAAGATGGGGAAAATTAGCTGGAGCGCTCTCTTAGCTAACGAGAGGCAGGATAACTTAGCGGGGATCTTTTACCCTGTGTATGCAACGTCAGGTCAGTGAGCAGACAGACAATTCAAACTAAGAATAATATTTATTAAGCAAGTATTAAGAGCTTACTGCAGCGGCAGCAAGTTGGGATGGAAGTTCTGTGAAGTCAGAGCGTTCCGAGCAGTCCAGCAAGAGATCCGAAGAGCTCTCAGAACTGGGGCTTTTTATGGGGGAAGGAATGACTGTGGGTTAGTCTGGTCTTGGGAGAAAACAATGAGTTTTGGGCTAGAGACAATGTCTCCGAAAGGTCAGAATTTACATGATTGAGTTATGGTCCGAAATGACAATAGTATGACCAGTATGCAGTGCAGCTAGCTCGGCAGTTAAGCACTTAGCTCTCCAGGGTGCCCTCTGGGGCAGAGGCCTCTTTGTTTTACGCATCTGTAATGAAGGTGTTTGTTTCGGGAGGTCCCCTAAAGCAGATCTGGCAGTTTCTTGCTTGCCTTGGTATAATAGCCATGCCTAGCTTCGTGCTTGTTTGGTGGCCTCACAAACACTTGGCTGGTGGCAGAGCAGGGCCAAATTATGATATCAAAATAATATCTAAGGTTACCAAAGGCCAGGCCAGTTCACAGTGATAACACTTCACTCCCAGAATGGTCAAGGAATTGTCCCTTTCGCATTACAATCTCTTCTTACCCCAGGAGGGGCTGGATTTTCTTTGCTCTACCTGACCATTTATGAGGGGGAGATTGAGTCCATGAGGCAGGCACCTAAGTTAAACACCAACAGAGTAGTACAAAACAGCAGTTAGAATGATAGCAATCAGTTGTTTCCACACACACACACACCCGATTCCTTGAAACCAAGCAGCTATGGGATCAAAAATGGACTCATCTTCCAGGTGGTGGATGCGTGAACTTTGTGCATAAATGGCTCCTACACTCTGACTAAGCAAGCTTTGTTTTATCTGAGATATATATGCAACGTTCTGTTTTTAGCAAAGCACAAATGCCTCCTGTTGAGGCAGTGAGCATGTCTAAAGCTAAATGATTCTGTATACAGCAACAATGTGTATGCTGGTCATTTCCACTCTGATTGCCATTAAAGCCTTTGCAGTAGTAGTCAAGTCTGTTTCCATAGCCATAAAAAAATGTTTACCTTATACATGATAACCGCCACCCTCCCACACACCAGGGTATAAAGCCCAACCATAATCTGCTGGACTGAAGATGTTACACTGCCAACGAACCTTCCAAATTCTGTAATTACCTACTTGATGACTTTGCAAAGCCTTAATGAAATAGTGGGTCCCCCACAATAGACCTAGGAAACACCAGCCAATCCATCCAGGAGGAAGCCAAGGCCAACCTTTCGCCCAGCGTATTCAATAACTGCAATTTTGGGCAGCCCAGTTAATGCCTTGTTGCTCTTTCCAGTTGGTACAGACCCAGCTTTCTGTGCCATTGGCTGGGCAAGTATGAACAGTTCGGCACCCTCTACTAAAGCCCAGTACACGCTAGAAATGGTCTTCTTGGCGACCATGCACATGCTGCTCCCAACACACTTTAGGTTCAGGAGGGGCATAGACCCTTAATGGTGTAATCCAACCCATACCATCATAAAGTTGCTCAACTCCCCCCTTCGCTAAGGCAGTCTGATTTGTCTTCTGTATCCCTATTCACTTGGCACGGTCCCTGCTGGCATTTACATCAAACCAATGGGTACAGTTCACAAGGGGTCAGATATTTACAGAGCGGAGTGACAATTGCATAGTTTTCGTATCATTCAAATAACAGTAAAAGGCACATAATACTTTTCATCAAAATCTACGATGATGAGAGGGAAAGCCCCTGGCATGATGAGGCATTGCAGAGCAGATCCAACAATCATATTGGTCTTCCAATTGAGTGAGGTGGTAGCTCAACTCCACGTAGGTGTTACCCTCCATGGCAGCTTGGAGGCACAGTAGCTTGCAGGTTACAAGCAGGCTTATAATTGTGGTGTGAAAACATGAAGTCATACTACAAAGGAAATAGAGATAAACTTAGCAATGTGGACAGATGTACTGTGATCAAAAGGGAGCAATGGAACACCAATTAGGAGTTTTGTAGTCCCATAGCTCCTGGGCCTCAGGATGTGACCCATCAATCTGTGCCCTTCTCAGGTCCTCTACTGACAGGTTGGACAAGATGGCTGGCTCCGCAACAGGACACGGTGGTCCCATCAGTATATTGCTGCCATGTGTACACTTGCATGTGAGCAACACATGGAGGAGCATAACTCCTGGACTCATCGTAAGGAAATTGGACTGAACCCATATGGCACCACCAGAGAGGAAAGGAAAGAGTGTTGCAGGAGGAGTGACTGGCAGGAGGCTCAATCTCTTGTACCATGGGTGTGAGCAAGGCCTTCTCCACGACGAACTGGGCCACACGATCTCCCTGTTGGAAACAATAGGCCATGGAGGAGAGGTTATGCAATGTCATAGTCAATTCACATTGACAATTAGGATCAATGACACCTCCCAATACAGTTACACCCAAAACAGCCAGACTGGGATGGATGGTCATCTGTCCATAGGTGCCAGAAGGAGTTTGGATCCCTATGTCTAGTGGCACTGTAATTGTAGCCCATCCTCACAACTGAACTGTATGAGGAAAGTGCAAATCAAAGCCAACTGTGCCTGGGACTTCTTGAATGGAAATGCTGCCCTCTGGTACTGTTTTCCAAACCTTCAGACCCCCCCTCCCGAGTGGCATCACTGGAGGGTTGACACAACACTGAAGTGGAGAACCTCCTCCAGGCAGTCCTGTCTGATTCAGCATCTGAAGTGCTTCGCCAATGTATTTCCAACAGTCCTTAAGATCGGTTCAATCTGAGAGCAATTTGATCTGCTCTTTAAGGAGACCATTCATGCGTTCCACCAGTCCTGCCGCCCCGGATGATAGGGAATGTGGTAAACCCACCTGATGTCATGATCCTCAGCCCACGCAGCAAGTTTCTTCCCTTTGAAATGGCCATCACTATCACTCTGGATTTCTGAGAGCTTTCCATAAAGTCCCTCCAAGGCCTGAAGTCCTTTGATGATGTTTTTCTGAGTAGCTTGGGCAAATGGGAAGGCCTGCATCACACCACTGAAGGTGTCTATGCATACCAGTGCATACCGGCAGCTTTGGCTCTTTGGCATGGGCCCTATGTAATCAATTTGTCACACTTCTCCAGGCTGCTCACCCCAAGTGATGTGGCCCCACATTCTTTGTCCAGGAATTTTATGTTCCTTCATTTTGGTGCACACTGGGCAAGTGCAGATAAAATCCTCAACATCTTTTCTGGTGAGGGGCAGGTTGTGCTGCCAGGCCCATTCATAGGTTGCTTCCACCCCCCCGTGCCCACTTCATGCGTGAGCCCAATCTGTCCAGGTGGGAGCTTCTACGGGCCACACCCTAGCAATGGCATCTGCCTCCACATTTCCAGGAGCTAGTAAAATACGGGCTGGACAGGGCTACTGTTAGTTGGATTTGTAATTGGTTGACCGACCGAACCCAAAGGGTGATCATGAATGGCTGCTTTTCATCCTGGAGAGAAGTGACAAGTGGGTGCCACAGGATTCTGTCCTGGGCCCCGTGCTGTTCAATACTTTTCTCAATGACTTGGATGAAGGAATAGAGGGCATGCTCATCAAATTTGCAGATGACACCAAATTGGGAGAGGTTGCTAATACGCCAGAAAATTCAAAATGACCTGGATAGATTGGAGAACTGGGCCAAGGCTAACAAAATGAAATTCAACAGAGAGAAGTGTAAGGTCCTACACTTAGGTAGAAAAAATGGAATACAGAAATATAGGATGGAGGACACGTGGCTGGATAGCAGTACATGTGAAAGGGATCTAGGAGTCTTCATAGACCACAAGCTGAACATGAGTCAGCAGTGTGATGCAGCAGCCAAGAAAGCCAATGCAATTCTCGGCTGCATCAATAGGAGTATGGTGTCTAGATCGAGGGAGGTACTGGTACCACTCTACTCTGCTTTGGTTAGACCTCATCTTGAATACTGTGTCCAGTTCTGGGCATCCCAATTCAAGAAGGACATGGTCAAGCTGGAGCAAGTCCAGAGGAGGGCGACCAAAATGGTGAGGGGCCTCGAAGCCATGCCCTATGAGGAAAGACTTAGAGAGCTGGGTATGTTTAGTCTGCAGAAGAGAAGGTTAAGAGGGGACATGATAGCCATGTTTAAATATTTGAAGGGATGCCATATAGAGGAGGGAGAGGGTTTGTTTTCTGCTGCTCCAGATACCAGGACAAGGAGCAATGGATTCAAACTGCAGGGAAGGAGATTCCACCTGAGCCTCAGGAAGAACTTCCTGACAGTCAGAGCTGTCCGGCAGTGGAATATGCTGCCTTGGAGTGTGGTAGAGTCTCCTTCTTTGGAGGTTTTTAAGCAGAAGCTGGATGGCCATCTGTCGGGAATGTTTTGAGGGTGTTCCTGCATAGCAGGGACTGGATGGCCCACGTGGTCTCTTCCAGCTCTACATTTCTATGATTCTATGATTCTATGAGGTAACAGGGGGCAATGGGCATCCACATGACCTATGTAGATATTTCCCTCCTTTGCAACAGTTAGCATATCTTGCCACATCTCTGCCCCTCCAAACCAGCTGGCTATGGGGTGCCCAGTTTTGACTCTGCCCTGGCAACCCAACTAAGTGGCACCTTTAAATACTGCATGAATCAGTGTAAATCAGTGGTTCTCAACCTGTGGGTCCCCAGATGTTTGTAGACTTCAGCTCCCAGAAGCCCCAGCCACTATGGTCAATGCTCAGGGCTTCTGGGAGCTGAAGTCCACAAACATCTGGGGACCCACAGGTTGAGAACCACTGGTGTAAATGTACAAGGGTCGGGGAGTTTCACCCATCACCACCATCCAAAAAGCTCGGAGTTCTGCCTGCTGACTGGAGTGTTGCATTCCTTCATCCCAATAGAGAGTCTGGCTAAGGGGCTGATACTCAACGGCTGTCCACCTTCTGGTGCTCTGAGCCCCTGTAGCTGACCTGTCTGTGAACCAGGCACTAGCCTGTTCCTGTGGGAGCAATTGTGACAATGGAGGGGCTTCATGAGTGGGGGAACAAATAGTTGGTAGCTGTTCCAATTTCTCTCCTAGTTCTGTCTTCCAAATTACAGTGCCCAAGTACCCAGCCATTTGGTCACTTATGGGAGATGCAATCAGATGGCTTCACTGTTGCAAGTACAAACGCCACTTCAGCAAGGTTGGCTGCTGAGCGATGCCCACTTTCTCCAATCTACCCAATTGGCTATTGGGCATTGGGTTTTTACCACTATTGTTTGAGGACTAGTTATTCTCTCTGTTACCAGCAAGCCTTGGTAAACAGCACAGATTTGCTGCTCCAGAGGAGTGTAATTGGCCTGGGCCCCTTTCCAACTGCCAGACCAAAACCCAACTGGCCTTCTCCAGTTGTATGCATCATGCTGCCACAAGCCCCATGCCATTCCTTCTGGAGTTGCCACCACATCCAATTCAAAAGGTTTATTCACATCCACAGGATCTAAAGAGGCATGTCCTCACACCAACTGCTTAGCAATCTGAAATGCAGCCTCCTGTTTTAGCCTTCACTCCCAAATCACCTTCTTCTTGCACAGAACATGCAAAGGGCACAAAGTTTGGGCTAACAAGAGAACGAAAGGCCTCTGAAAGCCCAACAAACCTAGAAAACATTGGAGCTGCTTTTTGTCACATGGTGGTGCTGTATCCTCAATTTTGTTCAAAGCTTGCTCTGGAATTCTCCTTTCTTTTCCATTCCACGCAATGCCCAAAAATGTTACACTCTGTGCAGGTCCTTGAACCTTTATGGGATTTATAGCCGAACCACAGGACTCCAAATTTCTCATGGCAACAACTAACCATGTCCATGTTATGCCCAGTCAACATCACGTCAACTGTGTAATGGTACATCTTTACTTCACCCTGAACCGTAGCCAAAGCCAAATCATGTGCCACTATGCCATGACAAATTGCAGGAGAATGCAAGTACTCCATGGGGAGATGCTGGAATGTGTAATGTGTCAGAAAAGGTTGGACTAAACCCCAAGAAAAATCCTTTTGATGTAAGTGTAAATGTCATGTTGCTTTAATTGCTTTAATTGCTTTAATTGTTAAGTGCATCTGTGGAAAGGAATGTGACTCGAGCTAGTTTGTGCTGAGTCATGCTGATGAGCACCAGGAGCAGACAATACAAGGGTTGGCCAGGATTGGCTAGGTGTCTGTATAAAGGTAGCACAATCCCAGCCAACAACTGCACATGTTGCTTGATGTATGTTGTTGGAGGCTCTGCTGGAAAGAGCAAGCTAGATATGCTGGATTGTCATCTGGACTTTGTAAATATTGCATACATTTCGTAACAAAGAATGAAGAGCCTCCACATTGGAAGATTACAAGCTGAGTGGGTGAGTGTTACTGGCTTAGTGCATTTGCTGCTAAAGCTGTTCTCTGCAGCTTGGCATACTTTTACAGCTGTGCGAGCTATCTCTGCTTATCTATATAGGGTTTTTCTTGGCCGGCTTTTCTTTATTTTTCCCCTCGCCCTTGGGGCAATCGGTTATGGGCTCAGCCTTGCCCAGCCTTGCCAAGTTCTGGTCAGCTCTAGCATTTCGGACCTGTAAAACCTATTGTTTTTGTGGCAGACAGCCTGGGAGATGGTCAGAGTCTCAGCTGGTAAAGCTCTGCTGGGAGGATTTTTCCTGCAGCAGAGAATAAGCAGCTGTTTTGTTTTTGCCTATCCAGTGTTTGTTTTTGTAACTTCACCCACAAGGTCTTCCAAGCTGTAAATTCAGGAAAAGCTGCAAGTTTTGTGTTTTTGCTTTCGGTTTTGAGGAAGTGGAATGGCTCAAAGCATGATGGCGTCAGCACTTGCATTTGATAAGCTCAAAGAGGGAAACTATCAGACCTGGAGTCTGATGATCCAGAGCTTGCTAGTGAGGGAAAATGTATGGGCTGTGGTCGAACACCCACTTAAAGATGCAGCTGAGAGAGCAGCAGATCAGCATGCCAAAGCAACCATGATCCTGAGCTAGGAGCCAAGCCAGCTCATCCATGTGAGAAACAAGCCAACTGCAGCTGACGTGTGGGATGCGCTGAGAAACGTTTATCAGCATGATTCCTGCCTTTCCAGCATGTTGTGGACTAGGAAGCTCTATAACACGAAACTGGAAGAAGGGGGAGATGTGAAAGCCCATGTAGACACCATGAAGTCTATATTCCTGGAGTTGGCTGATAGAGGTATGGACTTTGGTGAGGCTTAAAAATGTTACATCCTCCTAAGCAGTCTAAGTCAAGAGTGGGACTTCATCCTTTATAGCCTGCAAAGTCTGAGTGAAAGAGACTTTACCCTTGACTTAGTTATGTCATGGGTTCTGGAGAAATGTGACAGGAGGGAATTTGAATCCCAGGATCAGATAAAGCGTGCTGCCAAGAGGAGAGCAGAGAACAGCCGGCACAAACCTTCACATGAGGGGGAGGAGACTGCAGAATGCAGCATAGCCCTGTGGTGCTTCAAATGCGGCAAGTGAGGACACCTCTAAAGGGACTGTAAAGCCACGTTGCTGGGGACAAGGAAAACAAGAGGCCTGGAATCCAGAGGAAGAAAGCCAGCACCTATACTGTTGTTGCTACAGCAGAAGGGACAGTCTGCCATGACTGGCTGCTTGACAGTGGTGCTACCCATCATATGGTGAACAGCAAGAGCATGCTGAGGAACGCTAGAAAGGCTCCTGTGCACTCTGTTTGTATGGCTGATGGAGAACACTCTCAAGTGTCCTCTTTGGGGTCTGTGTTTGTTCCCTGTCTGGGAAAGAATTTTGCAAATGTGTTATGTGCAGAGGATTTAGAACACGGCATTTTAAGTGTGTAATGCTTGATGGATGAGGGGTATGGTCAAGCTGGAGCAAGTCCAGAGGAGGGCGACCAAAATGGTGAGAGGCCTGGAAGACATGCCCTATGAGGATAGACTTAGAGAGCTGGGGATGTTTAGTCTGCAGAAGAGAAGGTTAAGAGGAGACATGATAGCCATGTTTAAATATTTGAAGGGATGCCATGTAGAGGAAGGAGAGGGCTTGTTTTCTGCTGCTCCAGAGACCAGGACAAGGAGCAATGGATTCAAGCTGCAGGAAAGGAGATTCCACCTGAACCTCAGAAAAACTTACTGACAGTCAGGGCTGTCCGGCAGTGGAACATGCTGCCTCAGAGTGTAATGGAGTCTTCTTCCTTAGAGGTTTTTAAGCAGAGGCCAGATGGCCATCTGTCGGGAGTGCTTTGAGGGTGTTCCTGCATAGCAGAGGGTTGGACTGGATGGCCCCTATGGTCTCTTCCAACTCTACATTTCTATGATTCTCTGAACTAGTGTCCAAAGGAGATAACTGCACAATTAGCCATGATGGGAGAGTCCGTGCTAAAGGTGTAAAACAAAACGGACTGTATTTGATGTTACCAACTGCTATAGGTTTCCAAACGGCTAATGTCATTGCCAATGTCCCTCTACATGACAACTGTAGCCATTTTCTTCACTGAGTAATGAGTCATGCTAATTACGACGGGCTGGAACAATTGGGAAGAGTGTGTCCAGACTTGGAAATGTGGCAAATTCTTTGACTGTTCGGTCTGCAAAAAGGTCAATGTTAAATCCTTTCCAGTACCCAAGGAAAGCAAAATCGCCACCCAGAGGCCCTTTCAGGTGGTTCATGGTGACCTAGCTGGACCATTTCCAGAAAGCGAACGATGGTCCAAGTATATATTTGTATTGGTGGATAGACACATCAGGTATGGGTACATGTTCCCATTGCGAACAAAGGATGAGGCTTTTGAGTATTTCAGAGATTGGGTTAATATGATGGAAAGACAATTTCCCCATAAAGTTTCACACCTCATCACAGACCATGATAACGAGTTCTGCAATGCAAAATTTCAGAGTTGGCTTAAAAGGAGAGGTATAAAACATGCCACCATCAATCCGTATACACCAGCGGAGAATGGACTGGCGGAGTGCAGAATTGGAGTGTTGCAACAGATGAAAAATTGCATGATGCTTGACTCCAAATCGCCTCCTGGACTGTGGGCAGAGGCTGTTCTTGTGGCCAGTCACATCACCAACAGGATGTAGTGTGCCAGTATTAAGCAAACGCCTTATTTCATGTTATACGGAAGATCTCCTACTCTGAAATATCTAAGAGTGTTTGGTTAATATGCTAATGTCCTTATTCCCAGTAACCAGAGATGCAAAGGACAACCCAAGTGGAGGAGGCTGAGGTTTGTGGGCCACCTTGGGAACAAGTATAAGTTTCACTTAGGACATGGTAAACTCCTGTTCTCAAGGAGTGCAAATTTTGAGACCAACAGTAGCTGGGAGGAGTTGCACTGCAACAAGGAAGTGTTCCTACAGCCACTGGGGCTAGAGCAGAGTGAAAGCCCTGGGTATGGAGGGGCGGGACCATCTGCCGCCATTCTACATATACTTAAGGAGCCACTGGACAGCTCACCTGATACCTCCACAACTGAGGTGGAAACTGAGGACATGTCTCCATTGAATGCTCAGGTAGATAGTGAGCCTGAAGGGGAGGGGGCAGCAGGAGAGTCTAGTGACAAGAGCCTGTCCAGTTTTTCTCCACCAGGGGCTCAGATAGAAAGGGAGCCAGAAGTGGAGGGGGTGACAAGAGCGTCTGGTGATGATGGCCTGACTGGGATTGAGACCACCATCTCCAGAAGGAGTAAAAGAAGAAAAAAAGCTCCTGAGAGATTTGTCATTCAGGAGGTCAGAGCATACATGCTAGTTAGCAAGAAGCCAGGAAGATTTAAGAATGGTGAGATTGCTCACAAGTTGAGCAACAGCTCTGGAACAAGACCCAGTTTAGGTCCCTGGGTCCATGAAGGAACACTCAAAGGTTTTTGAATAGGTAGAAAGAACCCAGGGACCACAAGGTAGTGGTGGGTTGTTAATAGGAATGCCAAAGTAAAACTTTGCCAGATGGCAGGGTGAAACACCTAGGCTAGTGTAATGGCAAAAGGATTTGCGCAGCGGAAGTTTGCTGAGCAAGATTGCACAACAGAGGTCCAGAAAGCAAACTTGTGCGATATTGAACAAAACAGAGTTTGCTGCACTGTCGGCTGCAATCGTAGAGCTACAACAGTACTGACAGTTGCTAAAGGATGTTGAAGCAAAGTTATAAAACCCCAGGTGTATCAAACCTCTGGGTATGTTAATGTAAGAGCGAGTTAAGTAGCTACTTTGGTACTTTGGTTTGAATTAAAGCACTGGGTGACAACATCAAAAGCATTTTAGAGGGGAATTGTCAGAAAAGGTTGGACTAAAACCCCAGGAAAAATATTTTGTGATGTAAATGTAAATGTCATGTTGCTTTAATTGCTTTAAGTGCACCTGTGGAAAGTAATGTGACTTGAGCTAGTTTGTGCTGAGTCATGCTGATGAGCACTAGGTGCAGACAGTACAAGGTTTAGCCAGGATTGGCTAGGTGTCTGTATGAAGGTAGCACAATCCCAGCCAACAACGGCACACGTTGCCTGATGCATGTCGCTGGAGGCTCTGCTGGAAAGAGTAAGCTAGATATGCTGGATCGCCATCTGGACTTTGTAGATATTGCATATATTTTGTAACAAAGAATAAAGAGCCTGTACATTGGAAGATTACAAGCTGAGTGGGTGAGTGTTACTGGCTTAGTGTATTTGCTGCTAAAGCTGTTCTCTGCAGCTTGGCATGCTTTGACAGCTGTGCAGAGCTATCTCTGCTTATCTATATAGAGGTTTTCTTGGCCGGCTTTTCTTTGTTTTTCCCCTCGTTCTCGGGACATACTGGAAGCCCCCCCCCCATGAAAACACAAATTGATCTTGACTGGCAGGTGGCAAACGGATTGTTAAGAATACATTTACCAAATCAATCACAGCATGCACTGTCTGTAATTTTTCATTAAGTCCTCCAACAAAGTCACAATGCCTGGCACTGCGACATGCAATGGAGGGGCGTAAGGGTTCAGTTGGCAGAAGTCCAACGTCATCTCCATGTGCCACTGGGCTTCACCATGGGCCAAATGGGACTATTGAATAGGGAAGGAGCTGGGCGGATGACACTAACCTGCAAAAATTTAGCAATGGTCTGCCCTATCTCCTCCTTTGCCCCAGGGATGCGATATTGCTTCACATTCACTGGCTTTGCAGGGGGAGGCACCTCCATGGGTTCCCACCTGGCTGTCCTGATCAGAATGGGTTTCAACTTCCAAACCTCAACCTCTAAAAGTCTTTCCCCAGGTCCCAGCATCACAGCACGGATTCCCGGGGACTTTCCAAACTGAAACACACCCTGGGTGGTGTGGACCTTTCGCCCTTGTAACACATCTATTCCCAACAAGTAGCAATAGCAATAGCATTTATTTCTATACCGCCTATCAACTAAGTGTTATCTAAGCGGTTTACAATGTATTTTTAGCTAATTGCCCCCAACAAGCTGGGTACTCATTTTACCAACATGCAAAAGGATGGAAGGTTGAGTCAACCTTGGAGCCTGGTAGGATCGAACTCACAACCTTGTGGTTGCAGTACTGGCATTTAACCACTGCACCACCAGGGCTCTTTTTCAGGTGAAATCACCACCCAGGTTTCAAAAGGGGGTTGATCCTCTAGCCCCAGTTTCACTCTGGCCCAGAGTGTTTCACCTTCTGCCCTCTGTAGCCATCCAATGTGATGTTTCTTCCCTGATGTAATTTTGGATTGCCATGGATTACGGTCACCTCAGCCCCAGTGTCTATGACAGTGCACACCTGCTGGGTATTCCGTGAGCTCTAATAAATTTGCAGCCAGGCATGGGGCCAATGGTCAGAACTCCCTGCCACCCAGCGAACATGTTCTCGTGCAGGGAAAACATCGTACCGCCCTTCAGGGCTTGGAGGCTGCCATCTAGGCAGCTCGGACAAATCCGGATAAATGCACTCTGCCCTGCACTCTCCCTCAGGAGCCCTCTGATTTTCTTTTCTGGCTCCTTGGGAGGAGAGGTAGGGGTGGCAGACTCAGAGGGCTTGGTGAATTGCTGGTGTTTCGGCAGTTTTTTTTCCACTTCTTCGGTAAGGTAGGGGTAGGCAACCCATGGATCTCCTTCCAGGGAACTCTTGCCTGCAGCAGGTCTCGCCCCTTCAGGGGCCCACTTGCCTTACCTTTATCCACTTGCACACACTCACCGTCCCTGGTCGTCCTCATAGTGAGCAGCCAGTTGGTCCAGCTGGCTCAGCATGATACTGACATCACAGACTGTCTGACCTAATGTGGGTCCCAGCATACTCAACAACGTCCCCTTATAAATCATAAGGGCATTTCGGAGCAGATTCATCTGCATGCCAGCAATGAACTGCACCTGGTCTGGGTTGGGGAAAGCATTTGCATAGTAGGCAGCCAACATTCCCAACTCACGCTGTTGGGCTTGTGCCTCATTCAAAGTCTGCCAGATGTGATTGGGGCACTCTACCTCCATGGAATCTGGTCTGGCACAGTATGAGAATGAGCCAGTCCATAAGGCTATGAATGCTGGCACCCATCTGCACCATGCGTAGCAGCTGTCACAGAGTTGGTTGGCTAGCGATCCCGCTCAGCTTCTGCATTTCCTCTCCTGACAACTGCACGGAGTCACCCCTAGTATCCCAAACTTGGACTAGCCAAGCTAAAAGTCCCTCACCCCTTTTCTGTTGTTATTGTTGTTGTAGGGCAATCAATTCTTGACTTGAATAGTCTCTAATCAGTTGCATGTTGTCAACCACAGGGCAATTCTGCCCTGCTACTGTCCTGTAACGGACTTTGTCTTCAATCAGGGGTCTGAGTTCTGCTGTCCCCTTGGGTCTCAAGCTGTCTTCAATCTCTATGACTTCTTCTGATTCAAAGTCTGTGCACTTGGACACTGCACACTTGGACGTGCCATGGGCATTTCCCCCCACTGCGCTGAATGAGGCGTACTGCCAACTCTTCAGCCTTCTGTTCCAATTTAGCATTCTGAGCTAAAACATCTTGCAGGGTTGCTCCACCCAACATCCGCAAGTCCCTCTCTGTATCTAACTCAGCCTGAAGCTTCCCACCTTCTCTCTGCAGCTCTCCTCCAGCTTCAAGATGGTGTGCAGCGCAGTCAGAAGCAGCCAGGCCAGGAGAGCAACACCATGCTTCTCTGAAGCTGATAAACAATCTAGCTTCCAAGATTCCAAAGCATGCTCCAGACAAGCTGGGTACACTCCCGTTCAAGTACTTGCCAGGTGATTGGCCCCTGACAACTTCTGACAAGGGCTGACAACTTCTGAGCTACCACTCCCCACGGTGCCTGGGGATCTCACCCTGGTAGCTGCTGACATGCACTGATTTCTCCCACAGTCTTTCTCTTCCAAAGCCTGAACATGGCCAGGCACTGGCACTCACACTCCACTCCTGGTAGCAGTCGTAGCACACGCACAGCCTGAGCCTGGCTTGAGTTACCATGATGGGGTTCGAAGGTGTGAGGCAAGTGTAAGAACCACGCCAGTTCTGGTCTTAGAGAAGCTTGTTTTATTAAGCAAAGAGGCAAAAGGGAATGGTATAATTCATACATACACACTTAGCCCCACAGAAACAGGCAAGCAGCAGAACAGAGGTTCTTTGTTCTCAAGCAGCGTATATAGATCTTTACACTGTGTGATTACATGAAGTCAAGCAAAACATCCTGTCAATCAACCCACGCTATTGGCAAGGAAGCTGGACTTTCTCAGGCCAATTACTGAGGCATCTGAAAGAGGCTTCCAGCCAGCTTCAACTCCCCACCTAGGATGTGCTAGGTGGCCAAAACCCCTTATCTTACTCTCCCTCCCTAGCTGCACCAGGCTGCTGTAGGGAGGGGGCGCATTCCTTGAACATTCTGTCAGCAGTAAACAAGGCCACAGCGTACAGAGCAGCCTGAACCAAACTTTTTAGCAAAATAAGCCTTGGGCCTAACAGTTTATATAATGGTCTCTGGCTTCTACTACTTCTACTGCTACAAACCTTTTAATATCTTTCCCTTGACTACATATCCCATTACTCTATATGGAGGGCATCTTGACACATGCCTTATTAAAATATGGACTAAATATAAACAGAAATTATGTCCAAAGACTCCACTCTAGATTTCACCACAAGAAGCCTTTTATAGAACAGGAATGAGAGCAGACCAAACATGGCTAAAGTAATTCAATACAATGGCTCTCACACAGACAGTATTATTTAAGATTTCTAGAAGACAAAAAGAATAAAGTCTTTGAAAAGACCAAATCAGATTTGGAAGTTCTGTTATGTGATACATAACATTTAATTGCCAGACTATATAAATTTTTGCCGAAAGTGGAGATGGAAGAAGAGCAGATGGAGTATATGATCAACTGGGCAAAGAATTTTGGATATTCGATATCTGTGAACCAATGGGAATGACTATGGACAAAAGAAAGGAATTTTTTTACTGCTATGATTAACAAGAAAATTATTATAAAATGATGCTTACTCCAAAAAGACTTTCTAAAATACACAAAAAGATGAATAATAGGTTGTTGTGGGTTTTCCGGGTTTTGAGGCTGTGTTCTATTCCTATTTTCTCCTGACATTTCACCTCCATCTGTGGCTGGCATCTTCAGAGGATATGGTGGCATGGAAGTGAAACAGTATATATACTTGTGTAGTCCCCTGGGTGAGAGGGATCAATTTGCATGTGTTACGATTGACCTATTGTTAAATGGGATATCCCCCAGGGTTGGCAAGGGTAGCCAAATTTTGTTTACTTTCTGAGTTTCTTCTTTCCTGTTGAAATTGTCCATGTGTTTATGGATTTCAATGGCCTCTCTGTGTAGACTGACATAGTAGCTGTCAGAATGGTCCAGAATTTCTGTACTTTCAAAAAGCATTCTGTGTCCAGGTTGGTTTATAACATGTTCTGCTACCGCTGATTTTTCTGGGTGGATCAGTCTGCAGTGTCTTTTGTGTTCTTTGATTCATGTTTGGAAAACAAAATTAACCCTGAGGGATCAGGGTTACAACAATGACAATTTGGTGGTGCCGTCCTTTTTCTGCTCTTATCGTAAGCCTATTGTCTCTATGGTTGCTTTGCAATATGCCTGACAATGACTTCAGTTTCACTAAGGAGGGGTGTATGGTTGACTTGCCTTCCCATCTCATGTTTACAGTCAGTAATTGCCCTCTTTCTAGCTTGACCTTCCAGTCACCTCAGGTTTCCAATTTATATCAATGCCAATTAATGTAGTGCCAATTAAACAATATTGCCAATTAAACCATATCAATCTTGTGGAGTGCATGGGGCCATAACACTTGAGTATTGTGAATTCAAATGTATATACTTAGCAAGCTTCACAAGCAGCTTGGAATGTATGTAATGATTACTGAAAGCTGGAATGTATCCCATGTGTTAAACAGTGCTAATTGCTGCTACATTGTATCCCATAGATCACATGCTGTTACCATATTTGTTGGCATATAAGACACATCTGTGTATGAGATGCACCCCATTTATACACTGACAAATACTATTTGCTGGTATATAAGCCACATAGGTGTATAAGATGCACCCCATTTTCAAAGGGTACTTTTCGGGGGGAAAGTGAGTCTTATATACCAGCAAAAACAGTATTTGGTAATTGATGGATGGGGGCAGATTCAGCAACCTCTGTGGAAGGGTACTGTCATCACTCTTTTAATTCTTGAATAAACACTACCGCAAACCTCAGAGTGTGTTCATAAATATTGGGTCATACAGCACATGACACCCCCATTCTTCTTTTTTATGCTGCAAAAGACTAAGACAGCTACTTCACTGAAAATTTATACTCCAGCTAAGCTCCCGCCAACTTCCGGTGAAAGCATTTAAATCAGTTCTATAGTTAGCAGAGATGTCCTTTCAGACATCTGGAAATGCTTTTAATTTTTAATCAAACAAATAGTTTCCCTATGACAGAACTCACCACACAGTGTTCTTTTTCCTTTAATCTCTCTTCTGTCAAAAATTGATTACAGATAATTTGAACTACTGGTAGACTTAAACTCTCATTTTCAAGGAGCTCTAAAATATATCAGCCACTGTGTGTCAGGTCAGATGTTGTCGGGTAGCCCTCTATATTTTAGTTATGGGACATGTAGTAGGAGTTAAGTAGCAGCTTGCTTGTAACAAGGTATGAGAACCAGACACCATTGGATAAACAAAGCTAGGAATGTAGTGATAAGCGCTACCAGGCTAAACTAGAACTTCAAGGTCTCTTGAGGGCAGGATGAGAAACTCTTTGCCTTTTAAGTTTTGAATTTTGCTAATTGCCTCCAGTTCACTCACTGAAGTCCCGCATTATGTATCACACTCCTAATAAATAGTGTTTATGCACTATTTGTGTGTGTGAATTCAGTTCCTGACAGAGTGAGTGAACTGTAAAAAATTATGACAATATGTATCAAAAAACTGAAGAAGAGCCTCAAGAAGAGGGAGCATCCAGTGGAGTTGCTGAAACTCCAAGCAAGGGAATCGCCGAAAGAGACAAGACGGTCCCCAGCTGGCCTCCTGATGCAAGACCCAAGACATAGCCTTCGATTTCTCCATGCAGCCCAAACAGAGGCCAAAGCTGGACCTGAGTAGAGAGACCAGAAACTGCTCAGCGCCAACGTCACTAGGCTACAAGATGGGACACGTTGTCGAGACCAGCTTGATGGCACAACTTTTAGCCAGAGAAGAAGAAGTGGAAAAGCAGCGAGAAGTAATTTCTAAACTGAGAGCTTAGCTGCATGACTGGAGATTTCTGGTGCCTCAGGTTGGGTGCGCGCCACTCCAGGTTCCAGCAGCAGCAGCTGCTCCGGTGGCTGCGGCACCTGCACCTCGCAGGATACCGGCACCGCAAGTAGGGTCCCAAACTTTCTGGGAGTTGAAGACCACATACGATGACGATGGAGCCACCCTGACATACTTTCTCAACATGGTCTCTAATTATATGATCGATTACGGGAAGAGTTTCCCAGATGATGCCACCAGAGTCAGAGCCAGCACCTCAAAGGAGAAGCAGCGGAGTGGGTAGCCAGCCTGTTCGACTCACGAGCTGAAGAAACAGCCGACCTGCAGCTGTTCATGCATCGACTTAGAGAAAGGTTCAAGGATCCTTTCTTCCAAGAACAAGCCGGATACCAACTGAGAAAATTGCGCCAAGTAAAAGGAACCATCGGTGAATATACCTGAGAATTCAGAAAGTTAGCTACTAAGGTCCCAGAATGGAAAGATGACAAGCAATTTTTCCAAGATGGATTTAACTCCACCATCTTAGATTGCTGCCTAACCCAAGGGGATTCTGCCAGTCTCCTGGGATGGATGAAACTAGCTGGAGAAGTGGAAAGCATCATGAAGAGTATCCAGCTAGCCCAGCAAAGGCAAGTGCAAGAAACTGGTCGCTGAACCCCAGCACCCTAAAAACCCACTTTCCTGAGCAGCGAGGAAAAGAAAAAACGACTCAAAGAAGGCACCTGTTTTCAATGTGGGAAAAAAGGCCACATCGCCAGCAAATGCCAGGGATCAAAGAAACCTGCTGAAGAAAAGTCGGACACCCCCACCACGTGGCCTGTATCTGACAAAGCTGACACCCCGAAGCCAGCAACCAAACGTCCACTGGCGGAACTTCTACTGGAACTTGCGATGGCGAGGACAGCCCACTGACCACGTCTGACTCGGACAGCGATGATTGGGGTCCCGACCAGTCCAAGAATGTAAGTACAACCAAACTCGTCATGTATATGTTAGTAACCGTACAGGGAAATGATGGGAAATTATGAATGTACAGGGACTTAGTTGACTCAGGCTGCACAACTAGTTTATTGAATCCTACTGTGGCAAAAGAACTTCGTGTAAAGTTTGCACCCCTAAAAAAGGCCGTCAAGTTATCTCAAATGGATGGCTCACCCACGGCAGACGACCCTGTACAGGAAAGGACCACCTATCCCTGTTCAAGTGGGAAACTTACAGGGGCAATTACATTTCCTAGTGCTCACCAAAATTGGGTTTCAAGTAGTGCTTGAGTACAACTGGCTAAAAAAAACACAGTCCCCAAATTGATTGGACCCAAGGCTTACTCAAGCATAACCATGATGTAAATCTAGTGCCTGTACCAAACTCCTCTGACTCGGCACTTACATTGAGTCTTGAGGAACTGCAGAAAATCCCATTAGAATACCAAGACCTACAGAAAGCTTTTGAAGACCACGAAGCAGACAAACTGCCCCCACACAGAGACTTTGATTGCAAACTCAGATTGGTAGATGAAGCTAAAACTCCCAAACTCAAGATATACCCTATGAACAACTAAGAACTAGAGGCTCTAAAAAGATTTCTGAACAAAAACTTAACAACGTGGATTTATTAAACCCTCATCTGCTCCCAGAGCCAGTCCAATATTTTTCCACAATAAAAAGGATGGAGGAGAACCGAGGCTCATTGTAAATTATAACTTAATTAATCAGGCAGTATTGCCTAATGTATACCCGATTCCTTTAACCAAGGATATCCTAAATCAATTGGTTAAAGGCAAATTCTTCCCCAAATTAGACCTCAAAGGAGGCTTTCCATAGAATACGCATGGATCCTGAAAGTGAGTGGTTGACTACTTTCTCAACCTCCCTAGGAAACTACCAATGGATTGTTGTCCCTCTTGGATTACAAGCTGGTCCCGCAGCCTTCCAAATGTTTCTCAATTCTGTATTACAAGACCTCTGCCATGAAGGTGTTGTTGTTTACCTAGATGACATTTTGATTTACTCAGAAACCCTTGAACAACACACCGAACATCCAAAGTGTTTCTCTTATTCCCTGATACTAGCAAAGAATTCATAATTCAAACCGATGCCTCTGACATCAACATGGGAGCTGTTCTTCTTCAACACGACACAGACGGCCACCTTAAACCATGTGCATTCATCTCAAAAAATTCTCCACCACACAACGCAACTGGCCAATTTGGGAAAAAGAAGCCATGGCCATCCATTTCGTACTCACCTCATGGAGACACTTCCTTGAAGGTGCTAAACATCCTTTTCAAGTCTGGACTGACCACCACAATATCGAAACTCTAAAAACTACCAAAAAACTAACTCCTAAAGAAGCACGCTGGGCTGAATTTTTCCAGCGATTTAGATTCAAAATTGTTTTCAAACCTGGAAGAACTAACACTTTGGCAGATCTGCTTTCAAGACTGCCCTGCCACGAACCGCCCTCCTGTTCTTTTTCCTACCAAGGAAAAACCTCTCTTCTCACCAATTTTGGATTACTGAGCACAGCAGCTAGCCTGGGAATCAGCTTCAACACTGCTTGATTCTGCCTTCCAACAATCTCTGAAATCTGCCTACTAGACAGACAGATGGCTACAAGCACACAAAGACTCAATCACCTGAGTCAAAGATTTGGCTTTCATCGGCGCTAAAATCCATGTACCACCAACTTGCTGAATTGAAATTTTGAAGAGAATACCATGATTCCAAACCTGCTGGACACTTTGGCTTTCTTAAAACTCTACATTCCATCAGAAAACTTTTCCACTGGCCAGGTCTTATAAAACAAGTCCAAGAATATATAAAATGCCCCATTTGCAACACCTGCAAATCCTCTTCATCTAAGCTGCATGGGCTTCTCCAATTGCTTCCTACTCCCTCCTTACCTTTGGACACTATTTCATGGGACTTCATTGTTGGTCTGCCCAACTCCCGTGGATTCCATACCATTTGGGTTGTCACCGATCATTTCTCCAAACAATCTCATTTCATTCCACTAAAAAAAGTGCCTACCACTGAAAAACTAGCTGACCTCTTCATCAATAACATCTGGAAACTCCATGGACTACCTTCTACAATCATTTCTAACAGAGAACCTATATTCACTTCCAAATGTTGAACTTCACTCCTTAAATCTCTCGGCATTTCCCCAACACTCAGCAGCTCCTATCATCCCCAAACTGATGGGCAAAGTGAATGCACAAATCAAACCCTAGAACAATACTTACGCTGCTTTGTCAATTCCTACTAAAATAATTGGACAGTCCTCCTCCCTTTTGCCGAATTTGCTTACAGCTCTGCTCTACACTCCTCCACTGACAAAACTCCATTTGAAGTTGTCCTTGGTATCAATCCAAAGCACTTTCATGCACTCCCCCCACCCTCTCTACAACACAACCTACCTCACTCACGGATTACAACAATTTCTTCTACTTGAGACTCTGCATTCTGCTCTTGAAGCTTCAAAAGCTTCTCGCTTTTGCTGACCAAAAATGACAGCCAATTCTATATACCAACCTGGGGATCTTGTCTTCCCCGCCTCCAAAAACATTTCCTCCAACAGCCCCTCCAAAAAACTCTCCAACAAATACCTTGGTCCTTTCCCAGTCAAACGTGCCATTAATGATGTCACCTTTGAACTTTATTTACCTGACACTTCACCCTGTTTTTCATTCCAGCTTACTGAAACCAGTTCCTTCGAATTCTTCTTTGGAGATTAACCCAACTACTCAGCCTGCTGTTCCTGCATCGCCATTGTCAACACGTCATGTTTAACTACTGCATTTCATGTTTGCATTTCAACTGTTATCTCCCCTCTTCCCCTTTCTTTTCTGCTCCCCACGACCTTCCCCTTTTTCCTCTTCATCACTGCTGTGCTATATGTGGATTCATTTTTTTGGGGGGACATGCAGGATGTTGGGTGGCCCTCCATATTTTAGTTATGGGAAATGTAGTAGGAGTTAAGTAGCAGCTTCCTTGTATCAAAGTATGAGAACCAGAGACCATTAGATAAATAAAGCTAGGAATGCAGTGATAAGTGCTACCAGGCTAAACTAGAACTTCAAGGTCTCTTGCGGGCGGGATGAGAAACTCTTTGCCTTTTATTGTTTTGAATTTTGCTAATTGCCTCCAGTTCACTCACTGAAGTCCCGTACTATGTGTCACTCTCCTAATAAATAGTGTTTATGCACTGTTATATTTGTGTGAGTGAATTCAGTTCCTGACAGGTGTGCTCTCCCTGCCTTATTTACAGCCATACACCAGCGCTCGGGTACTGCTTGTTGGTAGGGCAGGTTGTGTAGGGAGGAAGGATGGAATGAGGTGATATATAGGAAGCTGGGAGCCTAGGAATGTTTGGTTAATGATCTGTAATAATGCCATGATGTGTATTCCTGCATGACAGGGGGTTGGACTGGATGGCCCCTGGAGTCTCTTCCAACTCTATGATGCTATGATTCTATGAATACAAAACAGATGTGGCTGCAAGGTCACACTGTTGGCAGATTGGGAAAGAACATGGGAGGAGAGGATGATAAGTCCGGAAAAAGTGTTGTTTTAAGTTATCAGCAAATGGGATAGCAGTGCACGTTAATTTTGAAATGTAAAGGCTTATATAGTACTGTAAATCCAATAGCTCTTTAGTCTTGGCAATTGCCAAAGTGTGAAGTGTTTTCTTCAATGTTTCTGAACGAAGCATTTGAAACTTCTAAGCCCAATTACTGGGACATGAAGCTATTCTGTACATCATACCATGCTTGTGATGGTTGCTTTACAACAGTCTTTACAGTTAATGGTGTGTCTGTACTCTTTGGCATATTTCCTGTGTCATTTAGAGGTTGTTCTACCATTGCCATTCATTGACTGGTTCCATCCACACTTGTATGGCTAAAACATGACTGTGATTGGTATACCTGATAATCAGGCAATGATCATGCATGGAACAATTGCTCTGAGCATGCAAAAGTTTTTTTAAAATCCTTTTTGGACAAGAGAAATTAAAAATGAACATTCTGCTTTTACAAATTATTGTATTATAGCTCTTTCCTAACACCCATATCTACAAACCAGTATTCTACAGCTTTTCCGCAGTCTGTTTCCTGCCTGCATAATATCTGCAGTGAAAAAATTTGATTAAAGCCATTAGTATGGAATGTTGTCTGTTCATCATGCTCTCTGCATCTAATGAATAGTAGAATTTTATTCTGCCCAAGTAGTATGATACAAAATTAAAAGTTATGACAGACCATTTAATCTGTTTAATGGCTTAGTTCCAGGTTGCATTTCAAGCATGATCAGGCCTGTTTGCATTTACTTTAGAATAAAAAAGGCTGAGGTCTTCAGTTATATTGGACACATTTAATACAATCCTCAACGCTCTTGATCTGCTTCACAAAAAACTTTGAAACTGCATTTTCTGTATCCTGGAATGAATACACTGGCTTCTTTATATATGGATAAATCAAGCATTCAGAACTTGGATACATTGTTGTTACTGTTATTGTTAAATATGCATTTTGAAGGAAATTTGCTAATTTTATACTATAGTGTACTGTTAATACAGTTTTCCATCAAATAATTAAATAGTTAAAACTATTCAACATTATTAAATATTATAATTAACGAAAATTGTTAATTAGTGTGTCAGGAGTACAGTATGGTGAAATTTCATGTTTTCAGTCAGAAGATATATGTTGTTCAACAAACATGAAGCTTTAACAAAAGCTCAAAATTGGCCCAAGATATATTGCAGTCTGAGGAAGAAGAGCAAATGGCTCCCACGAGTCCATCGCATACCACCCCAAAAGCTGGTCATGGTATTTTGACATGTGAAACAGGACATTCCCCTAAACCACCTTCTGTTTACTGGCATTAAAAACTCAATCACTATACATTAAATAACTAGCCATTTGCTGCCTTTTCAAAACACTTAAAATCTACTGCCTCAAACACTTGTCTTGCTTTGCCCATTGGTAGGGCAGGTTGTGAACAAAAGGAGAAGAAAGAAGCCAACAAACATAGATATAGCAAGTATTATACTTCTGCAATGTCTTTAAGTAATATATATGAATCTCTTGAGAACCATGCAACTATAAGCAACTGTAGGGGCAAGAGCAACAATAGTTGTGTTAGTGGCAGGAACAATGGCAACACATTGTATCAGTTTCTATAGCTGTTGAAGACGTGCCCAACAGATAACTGATTACTATTAGCAGCACGAAGGAAGAATGTGTTCAACTGTGACAGTGGCTGCCATTGGCTTCAGTAGATACAAAAAACATGGCCCTTTCCACATGACATCATCATTCCACCACAACAATGGGTTGTTCCCAGTGCAGGAAACATGCTACTGCGTGACATCATCACTATCCAGCTGCTGTTACATTCCCAGGTGCTGCAAATCTGCCCTATTTCATTTCCAGAAAAAATCTGTTAAGAGCCTCCTATAATCCTGTCAGCTGGGTCAGTGTGGTTCCTTAGTAGCGTTGGGAGTGGCAACCTTTGCATGCTTAATTAACTGGCTAGTTAGTTTACATGTTTACTGTAGGCATAGAGAGAGAGCCTAGAGAAAACTTCCTGTTTGTTTTCGTCAACACCTCTTCCTCCAGCACATACACGTTCTTTGTTCTTAAAAAGGTTCTCTTGCCATTTACTCTTCCTTTTGTCTTCGCCTTTTGTCCTGAAAGCATGCTCTGAGATCTCCTAACAGGAATTATTTTCATCAAGCATGTGAATCCTTAATTTTCTTCCTACCTTCTTCAAGAATTAAACCTGTGTAGACTATGCACAAGATTTTGTGAGTAAACTCTTTTATATTTTAACCAAACTGTTTTTGTGTTTATTTTGAGCTAGATTAAGTGTGTTTGGGGTGGAGTGATAGAAGTGGGACTGGTAATCTCTTCAACTTCCATTTTTGTGCAATTACTAAGATACTCTGCTGATTGAGAGTCTCATTACCAAAATCTCTCAATTCCCCAACAAATAGCACCTGATAGTGCTTCCTGTCATTGTGGATCCATGAGTGGGTGGGGTGTGAGTGTGCTTGTCCTTCCCTCAGCAACTCCCAGGGTGATCTCCACCCAACAACCAACAGGCATTGCTGGGCCTCTAGGAGCTAACATGGAAGGAGAAGTGGAGAGAGGATCACATGTCATGGTAAGTGTGAAACTGATCTCCACTCCATGTTTATTCCAATGTCTCCTGTGACGTAGAAGTTTTGTTTGCTTATTTGTTTTTTAAAAAAGTCTCTAAGAGTTTTACAGCAGAAACATTATAGTGCACCTGTGCAGGAACATTCACGGGGGGGGGGCATCGCTGGGAAAGAAAAATGGCAGCAAGCCACCCCTTGGACCACTTTTTCCCTCTCTCTCCTTTGGTGTACCTGATGTGAGGAATCCAGCATTGGTTTCCTTTTAGTAATCATCCAGGTTGCGGCACTGCTGTGGTGCAATCACCCTGCAGGTTTTCCCTAATCAGAACTCTGAATTCCAAAGACTTGAACAGAGAGATACACCACTGCTCCTTTGTGTTGAGGTCTCCTGGCTGTTACCAAATGCCTTCAACTTTTCCCCTTCACTCAGACCATGACCATACCTGCACACTAACACATGTGCTGCTGTTGGTCCCCCAATGTATTCTTTTTTCCCTAAGAATATTCCTCCATCCATTCACCCTGATCCAACACGTGCTGGTTCTAAACAGGCTTATACCATGTCTCTGGTATCTTTTCCAGGACCTTGCTTTGCTGTGGTGGGCTGTTCATGAACTGAGCCTTCCAACGCTGCTCTTGGTGTTCTCACACAGATCCACACATGACACAAATGGACAGCTTTTGGGAACACTCACTACATTTGTGGTGGTTGCTATATCTGGGGCACCCAGCCACCTTCTACAGCCAATGCATCACTGTGAAGAAATTCAGCCTGATGTTTATGGGAGGCCAGCCATCAAAGACCTCCATGGCATCAAAAAAACCTAGCACTTGAGCACCTTGAATTTCATGTTCACTTGGACTGCAGTCCTGGGAAACCCTTCACAGACAAGTCTGTGGCCATCCACTCATAGAAGGTCTGGGCTTTCTGCAACTAGGGAAGGCATTGCTTTCACCTCTGTAGTGTCCCACAAGCTCCCCTCCCTAGGCATACCAACAGACAGACAAGCAGGCAGATAGACATGCTGGCAGTCAGCAAGAGAGCCACTCACACACTCTCCTGTCAAACACTGACAATCGACAACTCAGAACACCTGCAAAGGCCTTACGACCACTTCCTCTAGCTCCATCCCACAGAAAACTCATTTTGCCCTCTAGGGGGCTTAGGGACAACAGCTGGGAACATAATTAGCAACTGACACACACAATGCTCAGCATCACTGCATACTGGTGGCTGGCAGTTTCTAAAACCACTGACAGGAAAGATGCCATTTTCCTGCCTGCAGTGTAACATTACAGCACGGTAACGCTAACCTGTAGCTGCATCTGAGAAGGCTGCCTGTGTTGTGTAACCTTACTTGTTCAAACTTGAAAACAGCCCCTCTTCTTTAACAGGGAAAAAAGAGGAATGGATGTAGAAGCACCCGCTAGCAAAATTCAAGGGAGAGGCTGGCTGTGGTTAGGGATCCCCTGTATATCTGAAGAGAGGCTAGAGTGCAGGAGGATTTGTGGGCTGGCCACAGGAACAGGAACATTTTCAAGAGCATCTCTAGGGAGATTCAGAAAAGGGGGCACAATCGCACTGCCATCGAACGCCTCTCCAAAACAAAGGTTATGCATTTTGAGTACAAGCGTGTCATAGCCCAAAACAGCTTGACTGGTAGGGGCAGAGCCATATGCCCCTACTACAATGACCTCCATAGGATTCTGCATGGAGATGCCAGCATGGTGCCCAAACGTGTGTGCTGCAGCCTTAAGCTTAAACTGCCTTAAATTGTGCAGGGGAGCAGGGACAAAGGAAGGAAGGGAGCTGCTATGGTGGATCAAGAGACCATGGATGCCTCCCAGAGCCAGGGAATTCAGGGAGTTCAGCAATGTCTACAGATATGTGCTCAAGGGCAGCAGTGTACATGATGTGGGCTTTACTGCAGCACACCGTAGGTGTGAGCCAGTTTTTCCCTTCTCTCCCTAGAGGACTCCTGGTAAATCCACCAGCAGTGGTGCCCTGAAATCTCCCTGCATGACAAGTCAGGCTCTCCTTCCCTCCCTCACAAGTAAATGGCAATTAATCTGTTCCCTGACAGGGTCACTGGCAGAGGCAGGGATGCATGACCCAGAGAACCAGAGCATGGAGACATTCAGCCAGCCTGCATCCAGTGGGCAATGCAGCTTCACCAGTGGTGAGACCCAAGGGACATGTGGGATTAACATGGGTGTACCACTGCCTGCTTGAAAGAGTGCTTGACCACTGTACTTCCCCACACATGCAGCGTATGAAGACCTTGGATATGAAGGCAGGTGCAAGGAGGCAGGCCCCAGTTTAGTGTGTCTGAGGCTGCTGTGTATGCACATAGTGGTGGCAGAAAGGGTTATCTGTATAACGCTAGGCTACTGGTACCCTCTTGAGGAGCTGATTCCTTGCACAGAACAGAGAGCACCCTAGAACATGGTATGGGGGCTGATAGGTTGGCATCAGTGAACATGTATAGCCATGTCCCCCACAGTTGACAACACCAATGCCTTCAATAGGTTTCATCACAGCCACCGGGGGGGGGGGGCAAAGAACAGCAGGTGGAATAGTACAGTAATGGATGATGTTAGCAGCTGTACACCTCCATGCTTTGATATGGTCTAACTGGCAAAGTATATAAATTGGCAGATATGTTTAATGGGCATAAAATATAAATTATATACACTTATGCTGAAAGGCCATGTGGAGAAGGAACACTGGTTGGAAAGCAGGTCAGAGCTGACTTCAGCATGGCCAGGTCATAAGTTTGTTTCTTTGTTTGTTTATTATATTTGTAGGCTGCCTTTCTCCCAGGGCAGCTTCTAATGATAAATACACATTAAAATACATTAAACACATTAAACACATTTAAAACAGTTAAAATATTAAAAGGATATAAAATCATAGAACACTTAAAACAATATTCAATTTCCAACAAGTTAATACATAAGGCTACCCAGCTTATGTCAAACCCTGTTTGAAAAGAAAAGTTTTTGCCTGCTGGTGAAAGGAGAGCAGGGAGGGGGCATGCCTAACCTCCTGTGGAAGAGACTTCCACAGGGTAGGAACAGCCACTGAGAAAGCTGTCTCCTGTGTCCCCACCTGGCAATCCTGGAATGGTGGTGGGACAGAGAGAAAGCCTTCCCCAGCAGATCTCAAGACTCTAGCTGATTGGTACAGGGAGTTTGATCTTTCAGATAGCTTAGGCCTAAGCCATTTAGGGCTTTATAGGTCGTAACCAACACTTTGAATTGTTTCCAGAAGCGAACATGTAGCCAGTGGAATTATTTTAGCGAGGGAGTCATATGCTCCCTGTAACTGGCCCCGGTCTATGATAGATGACAGCTCAGAGGTTGATGAGCAATTGATTGTGCCAGAAACAGAGCCAGTGATAGATCAAACTACCTTATCGACACCCCTATTAGCTGAAAGACAATTTGAGACAGAGTTGTTGCAACCAGTGCCAGAGGGAGAAGGAACCAGCAATGATTTAGAGGAATTGGATTCACCTTTTGCCCCCCAGCCCCCAATCACAGAGGAGAAAAAATTAGCAGTTCAGAGGGAAGCTGTTTTAGTGAGATTGAGAAAAGAGAACAATAATGAGTAACAACTGTTTCTGTTGGCTATATAAATCTCTCGGTGTGGCTTGCCATTTGCTTGTAGCAAATCGCTGTCCAAGCCCTCACAACCCTTGTCTTCCAGCTCTCTTGACTCCTTTTGGATGGACCTTCAATATTCTGGACCTTTTGGATTTGACCTTGACTTCAGCTCAACTCAGTGCTTCTACTGATTGTTTGCATTGGACACTCCCCACTGCCTCCTCCTTTTGGGCAAGTACTATCACCTTCCTTCCCTTGCTGGCAGAGGGGCACAGGCTGGGAGTTGAACTCTGACACGTCAGCATTCTGGCTGCTCTGTTTTGAATCTGCTGAAGTTTCAGAACAGTTTCCAAGGGCAGCCTCACGTAGTGTCATGCCCTATCTTGGAGACCCTGGCTGTGAGGAGGAGGATTCTAAATTAGAGGCAGAAGTTTCTCTAGAGGCAGGAGTTTCCTCAGAGGCTTCCTCAGAAGAAGATAACAAACAACAGCAGGGGCCTGAGCAAGGGGAACAAATATCAGAGTATGAGAAAACACAGGACACTTGCCATGCCAGAGAGATGTCAGAAAGAGGGGCTATGCCACTCAGCGCATTTAAGTAACAAATGAACCCTAGTGAAGGAAAACCTGTGGCAACAGCATCAGTAAAACAAAAGTCTTTCAGATGACCCTTTCCTTTCAGGGTCAGCAACTGATCTTTCCAGTTGTGAAGCCCTGCACTGTGTTCTCTTGTACCTGGCTCACCTTGAGCCTCTGCCAGTTTGACTACGACTTGTATTTGCCCTTTGGATTTGTTTGCTCCGAAACCTGAATTTTGTTTGGACATTTCCCTGCTCTTGACTTGTGGGTAAGCCCTGCTCTGCCACTTGTTGATTAATTGTCTGCTCTGCCCAGGACACGACACGTAGAGCGAGTTACAGTAGCCTAACCAAGATATAATCAAGGTTTGTACCACTGAAGCCAGATCTGATGTCTCAAGGAATGGATACAACTGGCACACAAGTTTTAACTGTGCAAATGCACTCCTGGCCACTGCTATGACCTGGGCATCCAGGGTCAGAGTTGAGTCCAGGAGAACACTAAAGTTGCAAGCCTCGGATTTCAGGGGAGTGTAACCCCATCGAGCAGAAACAAAGTCCCTATTCCCTGATCTGCCTTTCGACTGACCAGGAGCGCCTCTGTCTTGTCTGGATTAAGCTTCAATTTGTTTGCCCTCATCCATTACTCATCCCTCATCCATTACTGACAGCGGACATTGGTTCAAGACTGAGACAGCTTCCTTGGAATAAGATGAAAGGAGAGACGGAGTTGGGTGTCATTAGCATATTGGTGACACTATACCCCAAAACTCCAGAGGATCTCTCCCAGCCGTTTCATGTAGGTGTTAAACAACATGGGGGACAAAACAGAACCCTGAGGAACCCCACAGGGAGTTGGAGTCCCCCAGCACTACCTTTTGAGTTCTCCCTTCCAGGAAGCCTCGCCACAGCCTCTTTTAGACATGCTGGAAACTTTCTTTGCTACAGTGAGGCATTCACCATTCTCTTTACCCAGTCAGCCAGTCGCTCTCTGACTGTTTTCAGAAGCCAGGATGGGCTGGGGTCCAGTATACATGTGGTGGCTCTCATCTCTCCAAGGATCTTGTCCACATCCTCAGGCTGCACAGACTGAAACAAATCCATTAATATAGGACAAGCAGGTGCCAAGATTACGTCTACTGGACCTGTCTCAACTACAGCATCCAAGTCAGAGCAAATCTGAGTGATTTTGTCTGCCAAATCAAACAATTAACATATTGTAATCTTTGTAATCTTTTTCTTGCAAAAAGCAAATGTAAGGTTCCCAGCTTCTCACAAAAGTCACTACTGGTTTTTTTCTTTTCCATGCTGTCAGTTTGTCTGTTTCAGCTAGGCTCATCAATTTGAACAGTCAGTCCTCTTTCATTGGTGTTTCTGTATTCTTCCACATCTGTGCATATAATAATCCTGCTTTGGTGGTCATGTATATCTCTAAAACTCATTTTCTGTAGAATTCTGAACAAATTGACCCAATTCAAATTTTCATTTGGAATATGGACAAGATTTACAACTTTGGTCATTATAGGGTTAATGCTGTTACTGAGTTAGAAATGATCTTCAGCTATCTGTATTATTGGAATCAGTTGTACAGCCTCTATAAGGCTATACTGCTGTTTTCTCTTTTTGTACTCTTTTTGCAGTAGGTAAGCTCACAGTAGAAAGCTAGCCTTATAGAAGCTGTACAGCTGATCTCAATAACACATATAGCTAAAGGTCATTTCTAATTCAGTAACTCAGTAACACCATTAACTCTATAATGACCAAATATTCCAACAGAAAAAGCCTTGAAAATTTGAATTGGGTCAATTTGTTCAGAATCATACAGAAAATGAGTTGTTTAACCTGTTTAACCCTGCTTCACTATGGCATTTTTAGTGTTTGGTATTATTGCTATTTTGTATTATTTACTTGCCTTGTTGTTCATAGAGTTCATAGAGTCGGACGAGACAACAAGGACCATCCAGTCCAACCCCCTGCTATGCAGGAACCCACATCAAAATACTCTCAACAGATGGCTATTCAACCTCTGCTTAAAAACCTCCAAAGAAGGAGACTCCATCACACTTTGAGGCAGCATATTCCACTACCAAACAGCTTTGACCATAAGGGACTTCCTACTGAGGTTTAGGTTGAATCTCTTTTCCTGTAGTTTGAATCCACTGCTCCTTGTCCTAGTCTCTGGAGCCGTGAAAAACAAGCCTGCTCCCTCCTCAACATGACATCCTTTCAAATATTTAAACATGGCTATCATGATGCCACTTGACCTTCTCTTCTACAAACGAAACATATCCAGCTCCCTAAGCCACTCCTCATAGGGCATGGCTTCCCAACCCTTCACCATTTAGGTTGCCCTCCCCTGGAAATGTTCCACCTTGTCAATATCCTTCTTGAAATCATAGAATCATAGAGTTGGAAGAGACCCCAGGGGCCATCCAGTCCAACCCTCTGCCATGCAGGAATACACATCAAAGCATTCCCACTAGATGGTCATCCAGTCTCTGCTTAAAAACCTCCAAAAAAGGAGACTCCATCACACTCCGAGGCAGCATATTCCACTGCTGGATAGCTCTGAATGTCAGGAAGTTCTTCCTGAGGTTCAGGTAGAACCTTCTTTCCTTCAGCTTGAATCCATTTCTCTTTGTTGTAGTGTCAGGAGCAGTGGAAAATAAGCCTGCTCCCTCCTTGATGTGACATCCCTTCAAATATTTAAACATGGCTATCATGTCTCCTCTTAACCTTCTCTTCTGCAGACTAAACATACCCAGTTACCTAAGTCGCTCTTCATAGGGCATGGCTTCCAGGCCCTTCACCATTTTGGTCGCTCTCCTCTGGACACACTCCAGCATGTCAATATCCTTCTTAAATTGAGGTGCCCAGAATTGGACACGATATTCCAAATGAGATCTAACCAATGCAGAATAGAGCAGTACCATTATCTCTCTTGATCTGGACACCATACTCCTATTGATGCAACCCAAAATCGCGTTGGCTTTCTTGGCTGCCACATGTTCAGCTTGTGATCTACCAAGACTCCTAGATCCCTTTCACACATACTGTTAATCAGCCACATGTCCCCCATCCTATATTTGTGCATTCTATTTTTTTCTGCATAAGTGCAGGACCTTACATTTCTCTCTGTTGAAATTCATTTTTTTAGCTTTGGCCCAGCTCTCCAATCTGTCAAAGTCATTTTGAATTTTGATCCTGTCCTCTGGCATATTAGCAACTCCTTCCAATTTGGTGTCATCTGCAAATTTGATCAACGTACCCTTTACTCTTTCGTCCAAGTCATTGATGAAGATGTTGAATAGCACTGGGCCCAGGACAGAGCCCTGTGGCGTCCCACTAGTCATTTCTCTCCAGGATGAAAACCAGCCATTGGTGAGCACCCTTTGGGTAAAGGGTCTGGAAGGCATGCCATATGGGGAGCTGCTTAGGGAACTGGGAATGTTTAGTCTGCAGAAGAAAATGTTGAGGGGACATGATAGCCATATTTAATTATTTGAAGAGATGTCATGTCGAGGAAGGAGCAGGCTTGTTTTCCACTGCTCCAGAGACTAGGACAAGAAGCAATGGATCTAAGCTGCAGGAAAGTCTCGTGATTGGAATGTAGGAATAGGGGGGTATAACCTATTTTGCAGAAATAGACCAAACAAGAAAGGAGGAAGAGTAGCCTTACAGTCCAGGATGTTTTCACCTGTGAAGAGATCCATGACTTAAATTTGAGAAGCCAAGTTGAAAGCATCTGGGTAAGAATTAAGGGAGCAAGAAACAATAGGGATGTGATTGTGGGGGTTTGCTACGGCCTCCAGGCCAGCTTGAGGACTTGGATGAAGCCTTCCTGGAGCAGATGACCACACAGTTAAAAAGGAGAGATGCAGTAGTGATGGGAGATTTCAATTATCCTGATGTTTGTTGGCAGTCAAACTCTGCCAAGAGCACAAGGTCCAATAGGTTCCTCACTTGCCTTGCAGACAATTTCATGGTCCAGAAGGTGGAAGAGGTGACAAGGGGATCAACTGTTTTCGATCTGATCCTGACCAACAAGGATGACCTTGTTGATGAGGTGGAGGTGGTGGGATCTTTAGAGGGGAGTGACCATGCTGCATTGGAATTTCTCATTCAGTGGGAAGGAGAGGCCAAGTGTAGCCGGACACACATCTTAGACTTTAAAAAAGCTGATTTCTGTAAACTTAGGGAGTTACTTGCTGAAATCCTGTGATCAAGAATACTGAAAGAGAAAGGAGTTCATGGCAGATGGGAGTTTCTTAAAAGTGAGATACTGAAGGCACAATTTAAAACTGTGCCAAAAAGGAGGAAAAATGGCAGGTGACTAAAGAAACCAGAATGGTTGACGAAAGAACTCTCAGCTGAGCTAATGTTATACCCCTGACACCCCTAAAGACCATGTCCTGAGAATCCTAATTATTTTATATAAAATATAAGTGAGCCATGGAGAGATACTGGAAGGACCATGTAAACAGGAGATTTCTGTCTTCTGTTTTACATACCGGGGTATCTGGCAATTTGGCTACAAACTTGAAAGGAGTTTCTGCAGCCATCAGGACCATTACTCTCTGAGAGAAAATAAACAGTGCAAGCAGGCTGGAATTTGACATCTAAAGGCATGCATGCAATTCTGGAGAGATACTGATCTGATCTGGCAGGAACTGGCAGGATGTTTGAGGGTGTATGTTCTATTTGAACATAAAGAAAATGATCCATCTTAATAAATCTGCTGCCATATGGTTTCACACAGGACATTGGTCAACACTATATCTAGACAGAGTTTTTGTCGGAGTTAGAGAGATTCTTTTTGGAGAGTTCTTTTGGAGGTTTGAGGGCATAGTAGGAGTTCTCTCAGACCTTCAAAGATGAAGCTGGTAAGCAGTTCAGATTTACAACACAATGGAGCTGCTGGCAAACTCCTCTCTGCCTCAAAAGGCGTGGCTGAGATGTTTTCTCCCAGCTGAAGACTTCTGGATTGGTATCGTATTTCATCAAACCCTTTCTGTCTCTCTCTTTGTCTTTCTTAATTTTCATTTCTTGCTAACTTTATAGTCTTGTATGTTTGATTGTCGCGTGTGAAGCTGAGTGATTGTAAGAACTTTAACTTTTTATGCTTGTTGTAGTGAGTGTAGTTAATTGATTGTAGGGATTTTTTACATTTATGTTAATAAAATACTTAGATTTGAACAATTGGTGTGATTTTGACCAGACCTGACCTGACCTGGTATACATTGGGTTTGCAATCCTTTAATTACCCTGTCCTCTTTGCATGTCTAAAGCAGTGCTGAGCTAATTTTTCCCCACAAGAGACAATTTTGACAGCTTTTGGGAATCCTTTTAAAAGGAAGCCCTTGTATCACAAACAGATTGGTGGAGTCCTAAGCAAACAGGGTAACACTAAGTATTAAAAGAAACATGTACAGGAAATGGAAGAATGGTGAGAATTCAAGCAAATAGCCAGGAGATGTAGGGAGAAGGTCAGAAAAGCTGAAGCACAGAATGAACTCAGGCTTGCCAGAGACACTAAAAACAATAAAAAGGGCTTTTTTAGCTATGTTTGCAGCAAAAGGAAAAACAAGGAAATGATAAGGTTGCTGCGCAGAGAAGATAGCCAATTACTAACAGATTAATAACATCGTCCACCATTACTACAGCTGTATTATGTGAATATAACTGATTTATCAATTGTTTAAATATTTTACTCAATTCCAATATCTTTAATGTTATTTTTAATGCTGGCCATTCCACACTGCCTTCCATATATCCAGTGCCATTATTCCTGCTTTTTGTTTGTTCCTCTCGATTATGTTTATTTTATTTAATACTTTACCAGTTAAATTTGACATCTGTCTTCCTTGCACAAAGCCATATTGATCTTTTTGCAAATATTCATAGATAAACCTTTTTGCCATTATTGTTGTCAATATTTTAGCATCAGCAGTTATTATTGAACAACTTTTGTAATGCGAATAAGAAAGTGAGGATTAATAAGAAATTGTGGTACAAATCCCAAAAAGAAGGTGGACTGGGCCTCCAAAACTTAAAATGGTATTATAATGCAGATCAATTGAGATATATTATAGATGGAGCCTCAGGAAAAGGAGATTTAGAATGATTAGAGACTGAAGCAATAGAAATTGAGAGGAGATTAGAGAATATCTTGTTTGGAACCCTGTTAAGAGAGAAATAGAAAAAAAATAGAAAACCCCTTTTTGAAAAATATATTAGAAATTTGGAAGAAAAATGAGGAAAAATTAATGCCGGCTATTTTACCATTAACTCCAATAGTAATGATGGAATAATTTCCAATGAATTTGAGAGGTGAGTTAGAGAAGGAATTAAAGAAGCAGAGAATATATAAGCTAAAAGATTGGATGAGTATAATGACGAATAAAGATAAAATAAAGGAGAGATTGCAGGGTACTAAAATGTCATGGCTTAATTATATTCAATTAGAGCAGTGGACAAGGAATTGGAATAAGAATAATAAAGATTTTAGAGAATACACGAAATTTGAACAAATGATTAAGCAAAGAGATGGTATGGAGGAAAATGAAATATTGAAGGGTATCACAAGTGAAATATATAAAATTTTATCAATATATGAAGATGAAGATGAATATCTTAGAAAAATATGGGAGGAAGAATTAGCACAAAAAATAGATACTCAAGACTGGGGAAAAATTAGAATCAGCGCCATTTAAAAAATTTATCCATAAGAATAAAAGAGAATTATTATAAATTGGTCTGGAGATGGTACCTAACACCAGTAAGGTTAAACTATATAGACAAGATCATTCAAGGTTGTGTTGGAGGGGCTCCCAAGAGATTGGCACATATATTAATAATGTGGTGGAACTGTGAAGGCTGTCCAGAAATTTTGGCAAATGGTGTTTAAAGAGATAAAAGAGATAACATAAATTGATCTACAAATAAGTCCAAGTATAGCATTATTATCTATATTTGATAAGGTTAATTATACCCAGGCAATGAAGATTTAATTACAAATTTATTAACTGCAGCAAAGTTAATTATATCAAGAAAATGGAAAACTCAAGATTTTCAAATGGATTGGTACAAAGAAGCGTGGAAACTTGCGATCAATGATAAACTTTAACATGTTGAATTAAAGTGAAAAAAGGAATAATGAAAGGGAATGATTTTGAAGCAATATGGAAGATATTTGTGGAAAAGCTTCTAATAAAAGAGGGAAGTGTCATACCTCCACAAGAAGAATTATAGTTTTGGAAAGTGGAGTAAGCTGAAATATAATTGGCTCTGGGGATGGGTTCACATTTAGGGTTAGTATTGACATGTTTGGTAATAAGATCATACTCAGTAATAACAATAGGTTTAATATAGTTGAAAAGGATAGAGTTAAGAATGAAATTATTATAACAGTAATGAGTATAATGAGAATGAGATTTAGATACAAGTAACAAATATATAAACAATATGATATATAATGTGTTGAATAAGTATATGATGGAGAGAAATAGTAATATAAGCATTTTTATTGTAATTTTTCCTTTTTTCACATTTATGTTAATCATGTTGTGTTTTTGTTTTGTTCTTTTTCCTTTATAATCAATAATTTTTTTAAAAAAATGAATATCTTAAAGTCCAACAGTTCTAAAGCCCTCTTATGTCTTGCATTTTGCAGTTCATTTTAGAGATTTAAAAAGCCCTTTACTTCAAAACAGAGGGCCTTTCTGCCCTACATTGTTATAGTGCTATTATTCCACTTCCAATATTCTGTGGAATTCTGGCGTTTGTAGTTTACTGAGGCCAAAGAGCTCTCTGGCTGAGAATTCTAAATGCCCCTCCCTAAACAGCAAACCCTAGGATTCCATAGCGTGTTGAAAGTGGAATAATAGCACTATAACAGTGTAGTGTGGAAGTGGTCAAAGCCTTTAAAACAAAGCTACTCACAGTTCCTTGGTTGCACAGGAAGGCAGTTGCCGCAAAAGTTACAAGTTGCACCCATTTTTGGAAATCTTATTGAAATCACTTTGTTTAAATATCTTCTTGATGTAAGTGGTGAGACTAGGCAAAACTTGAAGCTATACAGCTGGCAGAATGCAGAGACTTAGGCCTTTTCCACACCTTACCTTCTCCCGGCATTGGGGTGCGGGGAGCCTCTGGCAGGAGGCTCTCATGTCCGGGGTCCTTCAGCTCTGCACAAGCTGCCTGCTCACGCAAGAGCCCCGCCTCTTCCTTCTGCAGTGCAGCTGAGGACCTTCCCAGGCTGCGCTGGGGCAAGAAGTGTGACTAGCACGGGTCTGGAGGGTCCGCATGCCAGGTAAGTGCACGCAGGGCCCGGAAGCAATGCGTGATCATGCACCATTTTTGGCTTCTAGCCAAAAATAAAAAGGTGTGCGATTGGCACTTGCCGGCCCCTGGAATGTCGTGTGGTTGTGCAGATCACTCTTCACAATCGTGCGATGCTCCAGGCGCCCTTTCACATGGAAAATGCTATGTGAAAAGGGCTCTAATAGTAGCGACAGTTTCTTCTCCACCACTTGCACGTGATTGCAATTTATATGGTGATCCAAAACACCAAGAGGCAGGCCCAGGACACCTTTCAGTGATCCTCTGTGTCCTCCTTTGACTGGCGGCAATTGTTAGTCCTTCCTTATTCAGGATCAGGAAGTGCCATGTGTCACATCTCCTCTTCTGTAGAGCTCCAAGGAGGTAACTGTTCACTCCACCATTTTCACCAGAAATCCCTGGCCAGCTGTAAGTGGAAGGTAAATCCAGGGCCAAGGTAAACCCCCTGCCCCAAATTTACAGGATGCTACCACTTTGAGCCAGGTGAGCTGACCAGTAAACCATACTGTAGCCGCAGATCAGGACCTGTCATCTCACCAAACAGAACCTAGGAACTAATAGAAAAGACAAAGAACATTAGCATGTCACAATGCCATCAGGACTTGAGAGGATGCACATACCCCTTTGCTGCAGATGAATTCCAGCACCAATGCAGGGGAAAACCCATCACAAAAACTGTAGAGCAGTGGTTCTCAACCTGTGGGTCCCCAGATGTTTGTGGACTTCAGCTCCCAGAAGCCCTGAGCATTGACCATAGTGGCTGGGGCTTCTGGGAGCTGAAGTCTACAAACATCTGGGGACCCACAGGTTGAGAACCACTGCTGTAGAGGCACTCTAATCCAGAAGGAATAGGTGCCAAACTTAACCCCTTGTAAGCCCAAGCTCTGCAAGGCTTTTGACATAGCACTCCAAAACTCCTACCTGGTAAAGGATGAATCAAAATGGCAAAAGAGAAATCCCAGTCTAGCCCCCCCGCCAATATGCGCGTAACTCTGTAGGGCACAAACTGAGCATAGTGCGGGTTTGGCCCCAGCTTAATGTTACTGTGGTAGGTAGCCCTCTCCCAGGTCCACAATTTAATATCAAAAATATTAAAACTATTTCCACATGCCTGAGAGGGTCCCCCAGATGAGCACGCAGGCAGGCACGGCCAAATGGCCACAATCAGGAAAAACCTGGGAAGGGCAAAATCTTGTATTATATCTTCAGTTCTGGCAAGGACGTTGTCTGTGTGCTGTGCTTTCTGGATCTGAAGAGTGATTATTGAATTAGGACAAGATTTTTTTTTATTAATTATTTTTATTACAGATTAAATTACAAAAACAGAATAACATTCAAATTACAAACATTGCTTTCCAAAAATAGTATAATCCCCCTACCCCTCCCCTCAATGGCTTTGCAGAAGTTTAATTAATTCTTCTCATATAGAAAAATCTTCATTCAGAATATGGGATATGGATTTGATTACGTTATTAGTTTCACCATACTCCATATCCTCTTTAATCTTTATAAGCAATAATTCCCAACCTGATTTCCACTCCCCTTCCTTCAGTATTCCCATAAACTATAATCTCCTTTCCCTCAAAATATCAAACAATAAATTTTCAGCCAAGTATTTATTGACTTTGTTTATATTCCAAATTGTTTTATCTTTCCATCCTAATTCTAATACAGCTTGAGCTTTTTAATATATTTATAACTGCTTTTTCCTCATTATTTTTCAGCCCCTTGTCCTTTAAATTTAATGTTATACAATTCTCCCTATTCAGTTGTATATCCTTACCTATTATTCTATAAATCTCAATTTCAACCTTGTCTCAAAATTTTTGAACAAAGGGACATTCCCACCACATATGTATATATGTGCCTTTAGCCCCGCAACCATGCCAACACTTTGAGGATATATTTTCTCAAAAAAATGCTAATTGGGAAGGTATTCTATACCATCGGCCAATCAATTTCATTTGTTGTTCTATTATCCTAGTATTCTTATTTTTCTTTATTTCTTTTATCATACTTGAATATCTTCTCTTTCTATTTTTAAATCCCTTTCCCAATTTACCCTTTAAGCAATCTAGGACTCTAGTCTGATTACCTAACATTCCTCTATATAGCTGTCCAATCATACATTTACCCTCATCTAACTTTTTTTTAATGATCTCCTTGAGTGGGGTTGCATTAACCTGATTTAAATTTTTGATTATTTCATGTAGCAAATGATTTATTCCAACTGTGTGTAGCCAATAATTCTTACCTATTAAATTAGTAAGTTTTTCTATTCCCATGGCCTTCCTTGTTCATCAAGGAGATCTCCTAACATTCTAATTCCTTCATTATTTAATCTCTTTAATATTCTCTCCAAATCTTCCCTATTGCTTATGTTCAAACTCTCTAGAGCAGCGGTTCTCAACCTGTGGGTCCTGAGATGTTTGGACTTCAGCTCCCAGAAGCCCTGAGCATTGACCATAGTGGCTGGGGCTTCTGGGACCTGAAGTCCACAAACATCTGGGGACCCGCAGGTTGAGAACCACTGCTCTAGAGGATACAGTTTGGGATTTTCTATTTTCATTATTTTTTGCCATTTACCCCATATTTGATTGTTTAAACTTGTGGGGCCAATCAAATTGCCTTTTACCTTTTGCTCCATGCCACAGGGTCTCATCAATGAACTATATTCCATATTACTGATTAATATTTCTATCCTTACCCATTTTTTCTTGTGTTCATATTCAAATTCTAAAAATCTATTAATCTGGGTGGCTTCAAAATAATTCTCCAAAGACGGGGTACCCCAACCCCCATCCTCTTGGTGTCCATATAGGCCATTTCCACACTGGGAATTTAAAATGGTGCAGAGCGACCTCCAACGGAGGTCTTCTGCACCATAGAGTGGACTGGGGTGGACTACTTTTTGTAGTTCTACACCTCAATCCACGCAGGAGCGATGAGAACTAGCTGCGCGGTGTGTTTTTTAAAAACCTCTTTTTAGAGGTTTTTAAAAAGCACGGAGCACGCAGTCCCGTGCTGCTCCATCGCCCGGCTTGGAAGCAGATTTGCAGGCGTGTGCAAGTGCGTGCCTGCAGATCTTCCGGGGGCGGGCTTTCAGCTGGCTGTTCTCCGGTTGGTGGAGAGCCTCCACCAACCGGAAGCCACCATTTGGAATGCTGGAGGACTGCGGAGCAGCGAACTCGCACTACTCCTCGTGGCGACGGACTCACCTGCCTGGAAAACAATGCCGGTAAGCTCTGTTTTCAGGCGTCCCCCCCATGCAGAAAGGGCCATAATAATACATTAGTAATTCTAGGTTTCTTACCTCCTGATATCCATTGTTTAATTGTTCTGTCCTATCTTCTTATTATTCTAATGGAGATTCTTACTGGTATCATTTGAAATAAATATAAAAATTTGGGTAGTATCATCATTTTGAACATTCTTACTCTTGTTAGCATATTCAATTTTTTACTTTGCCATTTATTCATGTTTATATTTATCTTTTTCCACAACTGATTGTAATTCCCTTGAATAATATTATTCACATTTTTTGATATATATACTCCTAAATACTTCATTTTTTTGTCCCTAACTTTAAATCAGTAATAAGTTTTATTTTCCTCTGTTCTTTCCAGTTAATATTTAAAAACATTATTTCCATTTATCCATATTTATTGTTAGGCCAGATAACTTCCTAAACATCTCAATTATTTCTACAAGTATATTTACACATCTGAAGGGCTGTTAGTGTGAAGTGTTGTTATCAATGCATCATCTGCAAATAGATTCAATTTCAGTTCCTCCTTACCAAATTTATAGCCTTTTGTTTCTTTTTCCTCTCTAATTTCATTTGCCAGTGGCTCTATTGCTAACGCAACTAATAAGGGGGAGAGGGGGCATCCTTGTTTCATTCCACTAGTAATCTCAATATTCCTTGAATTCTTACCATTTACTTCATTATCTGTATGTATTTCCTTTATTACATCACTAATTTGGCTTCCCAACCCAAACTCAGTACATATTTTATACAAATAATTATGGTTCACTGAGTCAAAAGTCTTATATATATCCAATTTGATTAATGCAATTTTATTATTATGTTGTTTGGCATGATATGATACATTAAAAACATTTCTAATTGGGTCTGCAATCATCTCCTTTTTATAAATCTGTATTGATCTTCACCTATTAACTTTGGTAAAAAACTTTTAATTGTTTGCCAAAATTTTGGTGAAAATTTTATAATCCTGATTGCAAAGGGCAATAGGATGATATGATTCTGGATTTGCTGGATCCTTACTGGGTTTCAAAATTAGACTTATTTCTGCTAATTTCCAAGTTTTTGGTATTTTCTTTGTACGTATTATTTCATTAAATATTTTAGTCATGTAATAACTCAGTTCTTTCTTAAATATTTTATAAAAACTGCTAGTAAAGCCATCTGGACCAGGGGATTTAACCCCTTTCAGACCATTAATTACTTTTTGAACTTCTTCACTACTTATTAGAGTGTTCAATTGATCTTTTAACTTCATCCAATTTAGACTGAATATTAATTTTCTGATCTATTATCTCCCTTTCACTACATAAATTCTCATAAAATTTCTCCATTATACTCTTAATCCCATCATCATCATATATCAATTCTCCATTGTCCCCTTGCATCTTTACAATACTTTTTTTCTGTTTTCTTCTCTTCAAATATCTTACCCAGGCTTTCATACTTTTCATATCCCAAGCTTGGAACTCATTCCTACTATAAAGCAAATTCCTTGTATCAGTGGCCTGATCTAGATTCTCTAACTTCTTTTTTTTTGTCCCATTGTATTTTAGTATTTCTCCTTTTATGTATTTGATATTCTTTCTGCAATGCCTCCACTTCTTTTATCAAATGCTGTCTATATAAATATTTATTCTTTTTTTATTCCTATCTCTAAATTGATACTTTTCCCTCTTACTACTGCCTTAAAAGTATCCCATACCATCTGCATGGCCATCTCTCCAGAATCATTGATTTCAAAATATGATTGTATTTCCTTAATTATTTCTTGTTTATTTTCTTCCTTCCATGCTACTATGGGATTAATCACCACTTTTTCATCTTTTCAACTGTTGGCATTTCTAAATTCACATAAAGGGGTGCATGGTCTGAAATACATATCCCTTCAGTTTTAATCTCCCTTATTTGAATAATATTATCTTTTTTAACTATAAAAATGTCTATATGCGAAAATTTCTTATGCCTAGCAGAATAATGTGTATTTTCTGGCATGTTTTTACCCAACTTTTCATAAACCTCTATCAAATTCCATTTTTCCAAATTCACGCTATTACTTCCCTTCTTAAATTTGCATAAATCAAAATTAAAGTCCCCTTCAACGAATAAATCCCCTTCACAAAAATTTTCTAATTTTGAAAAAAACTTATTTATATATTTGCTTTGGTTTGTATTGGGTGAGTAGATGCAAGTAAAAGTGACCTTCAGATTCATTAATTTACCCATAATAAATATATACCCTTTTTATCCTTTAACATTTTATCAGCTTGAAAATTAATGTCATCTCTAATTAAAATAGTCACTCCTCTGGCTTTATTGATCTCTCTAGATTCAAACTGTTTATTCCATTTATTATAATTGAAGAGCTTTGTTTTATCCTGTTTTTTATGAGTTTCTTCGAACATAAGAGTATCAATTTTTTTTCTTTTAACAGCTTAATCAATCTATATCTCTTAACTGGAGTGCTCAAACCATTAGAATTTAAAGACAAAATATTAATCTCCTTCATCTTATCCTACCCCTTTTTTAATTGCAATTTCCACTCCCCACATCCCATGCCTCTTTCCAGCCATTGTCCCCTTACCCCATCAGCCCTATGCCCCCCCCGTCCTGGCGGAAGTGCATAGCAAAAAAAGCCCACTACCATTGCTGATCTTCCTCTTGGATTGCTTTCTTCATATTCCCTCCCTCTCCAACCTTTACAGTCAGTCTTACTGTAATCCTCCCTAGTAAATTAATACTCAGGACCTATTGTATATATTGTTTAAATATTGTTCAAGACATAATCATATTGAATCCAACCATATCCACCTATCCCTTCCCCTCCCTAAAACAAAAATCAAAATTAAATAAACCTTAGTAATCCATCATCTATTCCCCATTATCAGTATTCTAAATTATTTTCCCTTATAATACAAAATTCTATCCATTTCTAAACTGATTTATAACCATTTATTCTTTTGCCTAAATACTCCTAATGGTGTCCCACATTTTCAATTATTTAGGATTTTCCAGTTCTTCAGTATTTCAGTTATTGCCAAGTTCAAAATGTAATGTAGTTCTTTAATACTGGCATTTCTTTTGCTCTTCTTGGTCTCCTATCCCTGCCTTTTTTCCTAACATCCATAGCTCCCCTTTCGAGGTCACTCCCTGCTCCTTCATCTTAATCCTTATGGATCCGATCATTCCTAGAGTCTCTTCCTCCCTCCTTTGCGATTCCCAGCTGGTCCAACAGCTCCTGGCCTTCTTCCAAGTTTCTTGCTCTCAATACCTTGCCATCTTTAAATACTATTATTGCTTGTAGGAAACCCCCATGTGAACTTCTGGCCAGTGTCATTCAAACAAGTTATTATTGGTCTCAAATGTTCTCTCTGTTTTTTTGTCTCCAGGGATATATCTGGGAATACTTTCACTTTTGTCCCCTTAAACTTTAAGTTAGGTACAGCTCTCAGTGTCTTGAAAACAAAGTCTTTAGTTTTTTCCCGGAGAAATAGCATAGTGATGTCAGAATTACATCCAAAGCCACAAAGTCTCAATTAGCTTTGCTGATCTAATGTTAGTTGGAAAGTTGATAAGCTTCAGATTTCTTCGGCACTGCCTATCCTCCCCGGCCACTAATCTTTGCTCAAGGACAGCCAGATGTTTTTTTTCAATTCAGAGATCTCTTTACTGTTCTGTATGGCTGCCTCCGGCGCATCATTTGCTATTTTGTTAATTTCTCTTAAATCTTTACTAAGTTGCTGAACAGTCAAATTAACATTCTGGAAAGACTCCAAAAGTTTATCCAACTTGTTCTTTATTGTATCCATTTTATTATTTAATCCTGCTATCACCATGAACTGGCCTGGCTTCGGTAGATATTAGATATCATTTTGATATCACAATTCAGCCACATTTTGCCACCCTCAGCCAAGTGTTGTGAGGCCCCTGAACAAGCACGGAGCTAGGCATGGCTATTAATTGCTGAAACATTCCTTTCCCCACCTAGGCAAGCCAGACTCAGTCAGATCTTGCTTTAGAAGACCTCCCTAGACAAACACTTCATTAAGGATGCACGCTAATACAAAGAGCCCCCTGCCCCAAGCAGGCACCCTGACAAGCTAGAAGCTCAACTGCCCAGGCAAGCTGCATCTGCATACTAGCCATTCTATTGTCGATTCGAACTTAACTCAATCATGTTAAATTCTGACCTTTCGGAGACATTGTCTCATGCCCAAACCTCATTGTTCTCTCCCAAGTCCAGACTAGCCTACAGTCATACTTTCCCTATAAAAACCCCCAGTTCTGAGAGCTTCCTCGGATCGCTCTGAACCTCCACCTCGCCTTGTCACCACTGTGTCCGCCGAGCTTTCCTCTCAGTCTCCATCCGACACTGTGCATCCACAGACTTCTTCATTGATCTACTCTGGGCTTTGGACAGGTGTAGTATCTCCCACTTCAACATCCCCTCTCAAAATCCCGCTATCCTGCTAACACCTTTATTTTCCATAGTTACTTGTGTGAATGTGTTGCATACACTGTTTGCCTGTATTTAATAAAACCACTGTTAATTTCATATTTTGGGTGTGCTTCTTGACTCAACCTGACCCCGTATACATAGGTTTACAAGGTCCTGCAAAGTTACCCGGCCTCTTGCTAGCTTAAGTGAGTGCTCCAATCTAATTTCCCCATTTTTGAGTTATTTGTGTTTTGGTTATTTGGGCGCTCCTCCCGGGACCCCCAGCAAACAGAGTAACAATCTGACATCTCAGCTTTCACTTGCAAACTCACCTCTTCAGATTCATTTGCCATTTCTGCCTCAGCTAGCAGTTCACAGCAGTATGATCGGCGAGTTTAGCTTTCTTTGATGTCCTTTTGCAGTTCCAATGAAGATAAAGCTTCCTTTGCTTGTCTAGCTTTCATAACTTTCACAGCATCCGCTCCATTCAATTTAATTACATGAAGAGATAGAGAAAGGTTGTTTTTTTTTTATGGTTGGAGGAGAGATATCCGAAGGTGTCTAAATCTTCTCCCAACGCATGTGCAACTGAGTTAGGAAAGAAAATACATTACACATTGCCAGAACTCTGTTTAGGATTTTTCCTGAGACAGTATGCCTCTGGAGACAGATCCTACTACCTCAGACTATCTGAAGTGGTCAAGCTCAAAGAAGAGGCCAGTCTAGGCAGAGTACTTGGACTATTCGAAGTACTCCAATAACTGAGGCTCTTACACCTGCTATCCAGTGGTAGTGGGCAGAAATGATGCAGAGGGCCATGCTTGGAGAGATGGGGCACAAGACCCAACTGAGCATTGAGCATCTTTTGTCCATGAGGAATCACTCCAAAAGAACTAGAGTATGATTTACAGAGTGTGAAAGAAGACCTGAAAGAGCTCAAGGCTATTTACAACTGCTGATCAATCAGCTGCAGATCATTGAACAGCAGGAAGATGGGCACTCAGAAGCAACCGAAACCCTTGGCAAAAGTGTTGAAGAGAGGGGGCGGCTGAGTCTGTATGCAGGATGATTGATGATGAGGTCAGTGTGAACAGGGGATGGAGAGTCTTCCATGCTCCTGGCAGCCCAGTCCCACTAGAGCCTAATCCTTACACTGACTGAGGCTTGGAGGCTGCTTTTGATGGAGATTCCAAGAAGCTGCCTTTCTTTTTAACCTAGGATAAAGGCTTCATGCAAGAATGGGAATAGAACTTCGGAAGAGAAGATGCCAAATTGCACAGTGTTTTGGCATAGTGTTACCCTGCTTGCTAAGGGGCTCCCTTAAGGGATTCCCAAAATCTGTCAAAATTGTGGGGAAAATCAGCTCAGAGCACTGTTTTAGCTATACGAGAGGCAGGGTAACTTTGCGGGACCTTGTAACCCAGATTTTACAGAGTCAGACCGCGCCAAAAAAACCAGGCAGGTTGTTCAGTTTAAAGATTTTATTAAACCCTCAGTAATTAAAGCAAACAACAACAAACACCCTCACACATTCATTCCAGAGCTAAAGAAAAAGAAAGTAAGGAAAATTGATAGGGATTTTGTTTGGGGTGTTCAGAGGCAATACTTTACCTTGATTTAATGCCCAAGGGAGCCAATGTTGAAAAACTGGAGATTCAAAGCGATGAAACTCAAAAATGGGGGAAGGGGGGGTGAGGCAAAACAAACTGACAGGGATTCAGGAGGAAAATGTGAATGAACCCACGAACAGATAAAAACATGGGGTTTTTATAGAAAAAATATATCTGGAGGGCTAGTTCTCTCCCTGGGAGAACAATAGTACAGGAGGCTAGATCAAAAGCCTTTAATGACCAACATCTCCGGCTAAATGTTTTTCTCAGTCCTTTGTGAATGACATTGACCAAATGCGACAAAAGGCCCAGGTAGAGTGAAATTGCCTACATTCAGCAGGCTGATTGTGATTCTATTGAGCTGCCATATCAGTGCAAAAGGGTCCTTTTGTCTGTTTTATGGTCCTAATGTCTTCCAGGAATCCCTGGTCCACATGACAGATTCAGTCTGAGTCACCTTTTGGCTTGGCCAAAGTTTTAACTTCCTGCCTGCGTGCACTTTCAGTGACCCTGTCAGACACATGGAATGATTTCTAATATTAGCCATGTGGAGATATCAATTTGATGTGATAAATTAATAAATTGTAGACCCTGGGAGAGAGCGAGCTGATGGTCACACTTACAATAGCTGGAGAGAGAGGTGGCAGAGTGGCTAGTCGACTGTTATGAAATGGGGGCAGTGGGACTGGACAAATTCAATACATTCCTGACCAGCCTGCACATCTACTTTGAAGACCCATTCCAGCAGGAAAGGGCTGTCACCAACATCCATGTCAGGACTCAAGGAACCTCAAACTCAGAGCTTCTCAGCAAAGAACAGTTTATTTGGAACTTTAGTACACTCAGCAGACTTCAGAGCTCAGACTAACAGGACAGAAGAGGACAAGCCGTTAAGATCCCAGACCCACTCATGCGTTCTTCCCATGCTGAAGCACTGTTATCTCCCTGGCCTCGGTACCAGTTTCAAATCTACTTCTTTGTCGCTACTCAACTACTCTAATTCCCATACTAGTGGTGGGCGCTACTAACTGCCTGACAATACAACAATTGAAGCAAGGCAACAAATAAGTGGCAGAATATGCAGCAAAGTTTCTCTCATGTTAACCACACTTCATGACATAATTGACAGTGTTACATATCCATGATAATGCATAAAACACTATTGTATTAGAAAATTATTGTTATAGGTTACCCTCTTAGTGTTTTAACTTAGCTTATTGTAAGTAAGCATTTAGGCTGTTAAAACAGAAAGCTGGGTTAATTGTTTGTTTTAAAGTATAGCAATCAACTAGTGATTTGTTATATACTGGCTGGGGAGTATGAAAGCTGTAAATGTAGATGAACGTGGATTGCATATCAGAGGAAGAAGTTGAGGAATTAAAGTCTAGTGAAGCAGAATCAAAGGGGGAGCTTGGGAGCAGAAGATCACCAGGCATCTGGCCAGTGTAAAGAATAACCAAACAGTGAAACTCATTCACTATAACAAAACCAGTTGTATCAAATTGTTTGTTCTCAAGGCTATCTAGCTTGTGAAGTATTGTAAAATTATTGTAGCACTAAGATGGCCATAAAGATAAGATAAATTACTTATTACTTGCAACTAATTAGCAATTTAATAAGACCTCAAGACTTGCCACTAAGGAATATTAAAAATAATCCAGTTCAAACTAATTCACAATAAACCGTGTTGATGATTAATAACAACAACAACCACCACAACAACAGCTAGAGTAATAATAATAATGATGCTGCTGCTGATGGTAAGAGTTCATTCAATAGTAACCTTATGTTTCAATAGAGGTAAAAGGTTACTGTTACTGTTTGGTGAGAGTTAAGCCTGCTCATACAAAATATGAGGTATAAATGTGAAAATAGAAACTATTACCACCGTAGTTCAGTCCCATTACCTCCAAATACAATTTCCTTGGTAGTCAGTGCTTCAAGAGAAGCCTTTTCTCTAAAGGTTGTAGTTGGTATTAGTGGTAGTAATAATCTCCCCCATTTTCTACAGATTCCACACAGTCCATTAAAATATGGGTACTTTTTCCACCTCTATCCAGAGTAGCTGTAATATATTAATTCCTCAAAAGCTTTCTCATTGCCGGGCTCACAGCAATAGTAACATCGTTTCTTGCCTACCATTTCTACACCCCCCCACACAAACAATGGTAGTCAGAGGGGTTAAAAGAGAAAAAGAAAATACAGTGTTAAAATTACCTCTCTGTATCTGCAAGGATGAAAAAAGTGAGACAGCAGGAGACCTACTCCACTTATGTGTTTTAAATGTGCTTTAGATTATAGATTATACATTTTCTTCCTCCTTCTCCTCCTGGTACTCTTACAAGCATATTGCTAATTGGAGTGCTGTTCTCTCTCCAGAATTTAGAAGTGGAAGTAAAGCATTATGAATTCCTTGAGAGTTTCCTGATGGTAAATTAGTGTAGTCAGAGTTGTCTCCTCCAAATAAGTTGTGCCTTTTGGGAGACCTAGACAAGTAGATCAAACAAATAAACTCCAAGAGACAAAGGAGCTTGAGGAAAACAATGCAGCTTACACCAAGGAGAAGATACAAGAACCTGTGATACCAACAGAGATGAATGAAGAATCCATATTAGAGAAGTCCAGGTAAGTCATCTCCCATATGTAACCTCTCTTTGTTTTCAGAAAGGAGGGAAAACTAGTTCAGAACTTCCAAGAAGTTGCCTTGGTAGTAGCTGGTCCATGAGGGCAGGCTCCCTCCTCATCTGCAAAGATTGATTGATTTGTTGCTATAGCTGGGAACTAATCTTAAAGAGGGAAGGGGATGATGTCTATGCATTCAGTTAGCTTGTTCCTTCCCTCCTAGTCATTGGACTGCCACACAGTATAAAGCTATATAAAAAAAAATAACAAATACAACAGTGTTACCCTGGCTTCTGGGGGTTCCTGGGGACACCTGGATTTTGCTACAAAAATACAAAGATTGGGGAAATTAGCAGAGCACTGCTTAACAAAGTGGAAGGGTAGGGCAACACAGCAAGACCTTTAACCCTATATTTATGGGGTCAGACTGCATGAGAGAGAGAAGGCAAGTGTCCAATTAAAAGTAGTTTATTTAGCAAAATTGGCAGAATTTCCACACACACACAAAGCAGTCACTCACACAAGTACACAGGGACTACTGAGTTTGAAAGACTTAAGAGTGGAAAAAGCAGAGGGAAAGAAAGAGGTTATACTGCACCTGGTCCTGAAGACTGTGGCTCAGGAAGAAAAACAACAACAAAGAATACTCAGCTAAGAAAGAATGCTGAGGGAAGCTAACAGAATGCCAGACGCTAGTCAAAAGTTCTGGGAGTTCTTCAGAGAGAACCCCAAAAGGGGACTCAATTATAGTGCAAAACATGCCAGGGGAGGGCAGACCCTCTCCTGGGAAAGAACAGAAGCTGAATTATGCAGATGGCCCTCATCTTTGTAGTTCCCGCGATCGCAATTGTTAACCTCATCCGGAAGACACTTAGTCTCTCAAGTTGCAGCCAGCCCATTTGATATGTGCATATGTGCCTTTCCGAAGTCTTCCTCTGGATATGTGATTGGGGAACATTTGGTCTAGCTTTTACCAGGGGGGTTTCAGCCTTTAGACCCAGATGTCTACGTTTCCATCCAGTGAACCTCTGGCTCAATAAATATATAGATAATAAACACTTCACTTCCCCGAGATTGGGTCTGTCAGCAGATAATAAATATTTCACTCCTGTGTATTTTCTTGAGAGCCAAAGGGCATATTATACATGACACTTTATTCTTAAGAAACTCTCTTTAATCTTTAACAGTCTCATTAATAATTAACAATCTCAAATAATCTTGGCTATTTCTCTCTTCTTTCTCCTTTCAAATCATCACTGCCACTTCTGCTTTCTATTTTCAGAGGGCCACAATGGTTCCAACTTTCTTTTCTTCTTCTTCCTCCTCTTCTCCTTGTTTTATTTCTTACTTTCCTCTATTGTTTCTTAAATCACAGTCTTTCTCTTTCATCCATTTATTCTCTTAATTATTCTGATAGAGTATTTACTTTAGAAGCACTTTGCCGGTTTTTAAATCCAAACCTGAATTACTCCCTTCATCTTTGAATCATCTTCCTTTAAAAGCAAAAAAGGTGTTGGTGGTGCTTCTGCAGGCTCTGTGTCTGCTGCAAATACTCAGCAGAGGTGAGCTCTCTTAGCCTCATCTGTGAATGGTTTTTCTCCGCCACTCTTCCATCACTGGATGCTGATCCAGGATGCCTGTGAACCTGTCAAGAACAGCTACTCTGGGTTGCTTATGAAAACACACATATAATTTCCATGATGTTTATTGGAAATGCAGGAAGCTGGTCAAACAAATATTGCTGGAGTTAATACCTTATATCAGCCACTTTGTATAGCAAAACACAATAAACATCAGCATCTATTCCCAACACCCATTGGTGGTTCTTCCAGTTTTATACCCCCCTTTCTCTAATTGCCCAATTGGTTTTCTTTTGTTGAAACAACTCCTCTCTTCAGTCACTTTGATCTTTAGAATTTCCTCCTTGGTCTTTGATACTCTAATTTTAACACCCACCATTGTATCCTCCAGCCTAATCCTTGTAAATCACCCTCTGATTGCTGTCATTTCAACACAACAACAAAATGTTATTTACCTAAGCTGGTTAAATGGTATTTATTGCCCCAGCCAATAAACAATCCTGGCCATTTGATTTCTAAGAATCTGGTTTCTACTATTTCTCAATTATATTCCTTCTTTGGAGGTTTTTAAGCAGAGGTTGGATGGCCATCTGTTGGGAATGCTTTGATGTGTGTTCCTACATAGCAGGGGGTTGGACTCAATGGCCCCTGAGGTCTCTTCCAACTCTATGATTCTATGATCTATGATTCTATATTCCCACTATTCCTGTCACATTCAGCATTTCTACATACCTACACACGCCCTCCCCATTCCACAGACCGCTACAGGTCTAGGAGAAATAACAACATGACAGAACGCTTCTGAATCCCCTTTACCAGAGAGATAATTTTTAGCCATAATATATATGCTTTAATTTGGCTAACTATTGAGCACTGCTACTGCCTGGTAGAGCGTCTTTATCAAGCAGCTGGCCAGAGAGGCAGATCTAGAGTGGAGCAACTGGGGCATGTGGCCTGGGAGCAAATGCCTGCGGGGTGCCCTCCTGCCTGTCAGCCCCACACTCCCTGTCACCTCCTTGCACCTGCGCTGCCAACCTGCACCTGCCACTGCCTACCTATGCCCACCCATTGCCCCCCTGCCCACCACTGCCTATCTGCGTCTGTCTGTCACCTCCTTGTGCTTGCCGGTGCTGCCTTCCCATGCCCGCCCATCGCCCCCTCACCCCTAGTGATACCTTTCCATGCCTGCCTGTTGCCCCCATGCCTGCTGCTGCCAACCCACGCCCACTTGTTGCCTCCTTGCACCCACTGGTGCCTTCCCACGCTCCCTGTCACCCCCCTGTGCCCACCGCTGCCAACCCACACATCATCTTTTTGTGCCTGCTGCTGCTTCCCACTCACTGCCACACGCCCTGCTGCCGCCGCCCTACACCAGCTGCTGCCACCACCGGGGTCCTTCCTGGCCCATTGCAGTGGTGGTGCAGCAGCACCTAGAGGTGCAACTTCCGCACTTGCCCTAGGCGCTGCTGGGCCTAGAAATGCCATTGGCTGGTCATGTCACCATAGCCATCAGAAGTGCTCCCTTTTAAATTTTCAATATTGTTCAGCTGTAGTTTGTCTCACATATATTCACATTTCCCTTTATTTGAAAGACTTTCCCTTTTCCTTCTCACATGTTCACTAAAGTCTCTTATTTCTGCCCAGCTCAGCACTGTTGCTTATTCTACTTACAGCATAAGCCTACTATTAAAAAATAAATTCTGATGAATTCACCAGAACTTAAGTGTAGGGAGAACTGCAGTTTCCCAGTTCTGAACTGTTTAAACATTTTTATAAAAAATAGTTTGTTTTAATGTTATTAGTGAAATACTCAAAATCATTTTTGTATCCATTATTCATTTGTTTGTTCTGTTGTTTGGATCCTTTTTGTTTTCTTCTTTTGGAAAATATTCCAGTTTTTTTAAAAAGGAAACATCTTCTTTGAAAAACAGCTCATTAATTTGGTCTTGATGGTTTTTCTTTTCACCTGCAGTTTATGTTCTAGTTGACAATCTAATTGTGGGTTATCACCAAGCATTCTGGAGAAATTCAAGCACTCTTGAATTTCTCTTTCAACATCCTTTTAAAAAGTTCCATCATCTTAGAGTGAAATGTGATTGTGTTGGACTTTCCTGACAGTTTTCTGTTTACATACTGTAGACATTTAGTGTGACATTTTTGCTTTGGTTCAACAATATTCACACTAGGGTCTGGGTGGCGCAACATGTGCAGGTTTGCCCCATTGTAATTGATTGTATAGTTCAACTTTGCAGCTATTTCATGACCCAGTTATTTAGTTATGTATATATATATTTGATATCTCATAATAGTAGGGAGAATCTGCCTTGCCTGAAAAAATGGAGATAGCTACAGTAGTGTATTGGCAATTATTAAAAGAAAAAATGTATAATGTTTTCCTTTTGATATGGAACAACTACAGATTTAAGTAAGCTGACAAATGGAAAGCCGTATCTTTTGTTCCCAGTGTCTTTCACAATGTTTTGGCACAACTTTTTAAAATGTCCAGCTGTCTTGAGCAAATGAAAAAAAAAAATCCAAACTAGGGCTATTTCTGTTTAGGGAGGGGTGTTTAGAATTCTCAGCCAGAAATTTTTTTGGCCTCAGTAAACCACAAATCCCAGAATCCCACAGGATGCTGAAAGTGGAATAATAGCTCTATAACTAGGCGTGCGGGAATGGCCTTGGTTAATAACATTTTGGTCTTACTGAAACCATTGAAATGTTAGTAATGGTTAACCCATGTCCCTAAGTATGTGGATCCAACCCAGTGATTTTTACACCAAAAGAAATTTAGTCTATGTTTAATCTTAGTTCTTACACATAAAGTTTTAACATAAACACCAACATTTCATAGATGAAAAGAGGAACACTGTTACATTTGGGGAAGCTTTGTCTTAAAAGATGTGGAAAAATATTGTAAATACTGTAAATAAATACTTGTGTAACACATATTTGTCTGCTGTTGCCTGTAGTGGAAAATTGAAACTTTAAGGTTCATTTATGGACTCTGCTAGTAGGCTAAGTTGAAAATGTATGCTCAGAGTCTACAGGCTACCAGGCAGTTATACCAAGTTTATATAGAATTTTTACAAAGCCATCTAGTGGCTTGAAGAACAGAAGGCTATGATAGTCATAAAAAACCGCCAACAATGAGCAAGCTCTATTTCCAAACTAAGCACATAACATTTGCTTCTTTGTTTTGTCTCACACTAGTGTTTTAGCTGACATCTTTTATCAGAAGAATGTGTCAGGATGCTTTAGAATATGGCCCAAAATGCTTTCTACATACTACCCTCCATCATTTAATAGATGAAAACTGGGACGCATATAGCCAAACAACAGCTGAGTGTGGTAAATATCACAAAACTTATTAATGAGCTAGCATAGGCTGCACAAGGTTGCTTTTGCCTGATCCTAATATGAAGGACAAGATGCTGCCCCCTCCTATTAAGATGAGTGCAAATTATTTTTGCATTTTGAAAAGAGTTTGCAGTAACTGAAGCAAGCTAAGTATAAAGGGAGAAAGTGGGAGGAGGACAGAGAAACTAGGATGTTTTCCCCCCTATATTTTTTATTAAAATCATTCAGATTACAAAATGATCCGCATTTTGACATAATCTTTATTTTATAACAAACAATTAAAAAAACCATAGCTCTGTTTCATACATATTAGCTATCTTTCTCTACATACTTTCCCTCTTCCCTGGATTGAACAATTCTTAATATCTATTTTCTATGTGAACTCCTTAAATCTAATATCTTAATGCAGACTGGTCTCAACTAATAAAAATATCAAATTAATTGATTACTTTCATTATTTCCGTTATACTTTTCTGATTACAATCGTCCATCATAATTAATTCTTAACCTATTGGCATAACTTTGAGTAATTTTCTTCAATGTACTTCTTAATTAGACTCATATCTTTCATTCCCTTTTCTTTCACCCCATGTTTCATTCTAACTGTCAAGTCTTCTAACATTACATATTCCAACACTTTATCCAGCCATTCTTCAATTGTTGGAATTTCCTCTTTTCCAATAGCTTGCCTGAAGTATCCTTGCAGTGGTAATCATATATAAAATAACTATCTCGCACTGTCTATTCTTCTTATCAGTTTGATGGGTCATATTTAATAACCAAAGTTCCAGAGTTAATGGAAGATCTATTTGGAGAATATTTGTCATTGTTTTGTGTATTTTTTTCCAATATCCTATCACCTTTGGGCACGTCCACCACATGTGATAGAAGGACCCGTCTTCTTGTTTGCATTTCCAGCAACCTTTCTCTTTTATAGAGTACATCTTACTTAATTTATGAGAGTCTAAATATCATCTATGCAGCATTTTGAAATAATTTTCTTTTAGATTCTGTGCTAATGTAAACTTATTCATCATATTCCAACTTCTTTCCCAATTTTCTAATTCTATTTGATGTCCTATATTTTGGGCCCATTTAATCATTGTCTCTTTCACTGTCTCCCCTTCCAGTTCTTGGTCCATGATAAACTTATAAAGAAAGGATGTCAAAACTAGGATGTTTTAAAAGCAGCTGAAAAAAAAAGGATGACAGAGGATTAATTGGAATTGTCTATGCCAAATTGGGACAGTTGGAGGGTGTGCTACATGCTTGGCTTAAACTGAAATCTTTTAAGAGTTTACAATATTGTTCATGTCTAAACAAATTTTTCTTTAGCATGAGTCTTCTTTATTTAGGCCTTATGAACATCCCTCTTTACTTCTCCCTTTAACTATTCATCCTTTCTATAATTTTAATTTGGGTAATTTTGTAATCTTTTAGGGTTTGTAGTGGTCCCCCCCCCCCGAAGTGTTCCTGGAAGTCATTTGATATTTTTAAGTGAGTTATCCTTTTAGTGATGTTTTTAGTAGCATTTATGCATCATTTTACATATAATACATATAATTTAGAAAAATTTCCTAATGGTAAGAGCAAGGCAATTGAAAAACAAGATGGTAACATGGCACTTAAAAAACAAAACAAAACACCAGCCTTTAGTCCAGTGTCAATTTTGCACCCTTCAGTCTCAAGTCAAGTCCTGCAGCAAGGCACTTAAAAAAAAATTCAGCCTCTAGTCCGGTCTCAATTCTGTACCCTCAAGTCAAGTCTCAAGTCCTGCAACAAGGCACTTAAAAAAACCCAAACAAAACAGCTTCTAGTCCAGTCTCAATTCTCTACCCTCAAGTCCAGTCTCAAGTCCTGCAGGGAACTTTCAAGTCAAATCTCTAGTCTAGTCTCAATAATTCCCAATCCCTACCCTCCAGTTTCAAGTCAAAAGAATAGAGATTATTACGTTGCAGAAGGAGGCAGCCCGAGTGGGCACAGGAAGTCTCCCTGGGCACAGGCAGCCTCCGGCACTCATGCACACACAGCTTTATACCATGATTTTTGTGTGCCCAGGGGCCTGCCAGCCAATCAGACCTTTGGCAGGCTCTGGAGGTCCCAATTTTTGAAAACAATTTTTCCTTTCTGCTACATGTGGTTTGTCATGTGGCTCATGAGAAACCATGACAGACATTTCATTTCTCATCCTATTCTAGCTATAGGTTTACAACCAAGCACTGTCTTGTGGAAGGAGGTACACTGGCCTCCATGTGGCAATCACTGGATGAGATTGTGTGATCTTGCCCTCTGCCCCACTACTTCTGATAGGCATTAGACCCAGTGATCCCAGCATTTATACACGCCATTGATTTTCAGCACAGAAAATAGTGCTGAACTTAAAGATTAAACGTTCAATTTAGAATACAACCCCAGATGTAATTTCTGAAATTGTTAGCAAAGACCATTATTACTCCAAGGGAAAAACTCACCTACTTGTCATCTCCCTTTGTGCGTCTGGTCTCCCAGATTTTCAGGCGTCCCAGTCTCCAACAGACTATTTGGTTGGTGGATTTGAAACATTCAGTTTGCCTATTTTGTCACAGGGATTTGGATTCGTGAATCTCAAATCCTTGGCAAGGATTCAAGGATTCGGTTGGCCTATACCTAGTTATCACCTACATGTTCAATGTATGCTTTACTCTGCCATGGTCAGTCCTACTGTGGGATCTAAGTTGCATATGAATAAAGTGGTTGTAACATTCTTTTTTAAAGAGTATGATCATATTACATGGAATCCAGTTACAGAGGAACTGCAAGTGAAGTAGTATTTACCAATATTGAAAATTTGGATAAGCATTATGGAGGAGAAAAGGAAACAAAGCAACGCCCTCACATATTGTATCTTTCTGTCCACAGATTATGTTAAGGCATGTCTGTTGTGAGAAATTCAGCTTCTAAAGAGTTTCAAGGCTGACACAAAGACTGAACCCTAAAGAACAGCAATGGGTCTCAAAATTATTCTTAATACTTCATTTCCAGCATCATGACAGAAAACAACACAGATTTTTACATAACTGTGTCCATCCTTTGCCAAACAATTAATGGGGGAAATGAAAGTAGTCTGAAGATTATTAACTATGTCAAATTGAGCAAAGTATCTATCCATGACAAATCACACTGGTAATTGAATCAGTACACTGAGAGTGTTTGGTTAGCATCAACTCTGTCCATTTGCAGGAAGACAATGTCATTTAAAATGTCTCAGGTGTATCATGTACATCTGGTAATTTCTTATTGCTAGATAATGCTATTACAGTACATTTTAAAGTCATTGCATAATACAAATCACTGCAAGCTTCACAACATGCTTCTTGCACATAGAGCTCTAACTATGAAGTTGCACTGGCCCTCCTTTTGAGCAGACTTCCAGGGGGCTCCCTAAATGACAGCACTCTGGTGGAAGCTTCTCTTCTTTTCCTCTTCTTCCTGCTCTTCCTTATCTCATGATGGCCCTGCCATCGCATGATTCTATGTCGGGGTAAGGACAGCTGCCCGCACATGATCTGCCCAGGCTGCCCTTTGAGAGCAAGGGAGGCTGAGATGAGGCATTGTCTCAAGCGATGCTTCTGCCTCTCTTCACCCCTCAGTCCCTTCTTCTGTGCTTCCATTCTGCTCACAATCCATCCTCCCTAACTAGATAATTTTGCCTTCCTTTCTCCTCCATCTCATTTCGTTAATCCTCCCCAACACTTCCTCTTTCTCTCTCTTTGCCATTTTCTATCTTCCTCCAACACACAACTTTATACCCCATGTCTGTTTTCTGATTCGTCTTCTTTCTCCTCCCCCATCTTCCATTGATGTCATCTCAGTCACCCTCTCACTTCCCTTGCGTGTCTCTTTCCCTTCCAGTCTGTTTCATTTGGCCAAGCAAAGATCAACACCTTACTGCCAGGCCAGCAACAGATTTCCATATACAGAAATCTTCCTTGTAATAGTTAATAGCTTTTAAACTCCTCATGACTGAAGCTCTATTCTGCTTTCTGTTTTGACAAATAATAATTTGTTTATCAAATACAAATTGCATTTGACATTCTTGCATTCTGTAATAAAATATATACACAGTTATCACAAGTCTTCTGATTAGGAAGCTTGAGCAAACAATAAACAATATTTGGATTCAGAATATGACAGCTGTGTGATATGACTGCTTGGAACTGGCTGCCATCTGATTCCAGCATTTTAGATAGAGGAACATTTCTGGATCTGTAGACTTAGGGCTTGAACACTACATACTATTGAGCTCAAGGACAATACATCATACTTAAAAATGTTACCGATGGGATGTTCTAAACTGTCACCTTGGCTGGAAGCTCATTTTTATTTTAAGCATCAGAGGAAAGTGGAAGCCAAAATATTTTGTTTCTTAATTGAGCTACTACATTCTGTTTGCTAATCACTTCAGTGAGCACATTTTTCTTAATTTTTTAATTAATTATAAATAAAAAACAAACAAAACATAACACCACTTGATTATCATTAAAGTGAAAAAGAAACATTACAACAAAATAGCTTACATTGTTATTTCTTTCCAGATCCTTTATCATCATATACTTATTCCACATGTTATATATCATATTGTTTATGTATTTTTGTTACATTCTTAACTCTATTCTTTTCAACTATATTTAACCTATTGCTGTTACTAAAGATGATCCTATTACTGAACATATTGATACTAACCCTAACTTTGAATGTAACCTTAAATATAACCTTAAATGAAACCTTAAATGTAAGCCCTAAAACTAAATGTAAATCCAGCCCCTGAGCCAATTATCTTTCAACTTACTCTGCTTTCCAAAATTTTAATTCTTCTTGTGGAGGGTTGACACTTCCCTCTTTTATTAGGACTTTTTCCACAAATATCTTCCATATTTCTTCAAAATCATTCCCTTTCATTATTCCTTTTTTAACTTTAATTCAACATGTTAGCTTATCATTAATCACTGTTTTCCACACTTCTTTATACCAATCCTTTATTTGAAAATCTTCTTGGATTTTCCATTTTCTTGATATAATTAACCTTGCTGCAGTTAATAAATTTGTAATTAAATACTTCATTGCCTGGGTACAATTAACCTTATCAAATATACATAATAATGCTATACTCGGACATATTTGTAAGTCAATTCCTGTTATCTCTTTTATCTCTTTAAACACCATTTGCCAAAATTTCTGTACACCTTCACAATACCACCACATATGAATATATGTGCCAATCTCTTGGCAACCCCTGCAACATAACTTTGAGTGTTTCTTATCTATATGGTTTAACCTTACTGGTGTTAGGTACCATCTCCAGACCAATTTATAATAATTCTCTTTTATCCTTATGGATAAATTTTTTAAATGATGCTGATTCCAAATCCTTCTCCATTCTTGAATATCTATTTTTTGTGCTAGTTCTTCCTCCCATATTTTTCTAAGATATTCATCTTCTTCTTCATATATTGACAATATTTTATATATTTTACTTGTGGTACCCTTCAATATTTCATTTTCCTCCATTCCATCTCTTTGCTTAATCATTTGTTGAAATCTAACGTATTCTCTAATATCTTTATGATTACTTTTCCACTTTTCCACCTTTACTTTTCTCTAATATCTTTATGATTACTTTTCCAATTTTTCAATTGCCCACTGCTCTAACTGAATATAATTAAACCATGACATCTTAGTACCCTGCAATCTCTCTTTTATTTTATCTTTATGTGTCATTATATTCATCCAATCTTTTAACTTATATATTCTCTGCTTCTTTAATTCCTTCTCTAATTCATCTCTCAAATTCTTTGGCAATTTTTCCATCATCACTACTGGGGTTAATTGTGCAGCCAGCATTAATTTTCCATTATTTTTCTTCCAAATTTCTAATATATTTTTCAAAAAGAGGGTTTCTATTTTTTCTATTTCTCTCTTACCAAAGTTCCCAAAAAAGATTATTATCTAATCTCCTCTCAATTTCTGTTGTTTCCATCTCTAACCATTGTAAATTCCCGTTTCCAAAGACTCCATCTCAATTGATTTGTGTTATAATACCATTTTAAATTTGGGAGGCTCAATTCACCTTCTTTTGGGGGTTTGTACCAAAATTTCTTATTGATCCTCACTTTCTTATTCCCATTAGAAAAATTATTCTCTAGTAATTGCCAATTTTTCAATTCAATTTCAGATATTTGTATTGGTAGCATCCTAAATAAAAAATTAATCTTAGGAAATATTTTCATTTTCACTAAGGCAATTCTTCCAAACCATGATAACTTAATATTTTTATATTCATCTAATTCCTGTTTCAATTCTTGTCTTAATTTATTATAATTTCTTTCCTCTAATCTTTTCAGATTTTTTGTGATATTTATTCCTAAATATTTGATTGTTTCCTTTAATATCTATTTTTCTTTCCTTTAAAAAATCTAGTTCTTTCATCTTAGTGTAATTAAACAACATTAATTCCGATTTAGCTCAATTTATTTGTAACTCTGTCATTTCTGCAAATTTTTTTAAATGTTCATCTACTCTATCCATTTTCTTTATTGGATTCTTAATTGTCAACATGGTATCAGCAAACAAACTCATTTTATTCTTTTCCTTAATCCCAGTTCCTTCCAAATTTTCATCATTTCTGATAACATTTGCCAAAATTTCAATTACAATTGCAAATAAAATTGGAGATAGAAGACAACCTTGTCTTGTACCTCTAGATATTTGAATTTGTTTTGTTAATCCATCGTTCACCATTACTACTGCTTTATTATATGAATATAACTGATTTATCAACCCTTTACATTTTTCACCGAATCCCAATGTTTTTAATATTATTTTTAATTATGGCCATTCCACACAATCAAAGGCCTTGTATATATCCAATGCCATTATTCCTGCTTTTTGTTTGTTCCTCTCAATTATATTCATTTTATTCAATACTCTACCTATTAAATTTGACATCTGCCTTCCCTGCACAAAATCACATTGATCTTTTTGCAAATATTTATAAATCAACTTATTCGTCCTTTTCACCATTATTGCTGTCAATATCTTAGCATCTTGATTTATTATTGATATTGGTCTATATGATCCTGGATCTGTCAAATCTTTATCTGGTTTTGGAATCAATATTATTAAAGAATGTTCCCATGGTGGTGGGGTCCTTTCTCCATTTATTATTTTTTATATAATACTTTCAATTTAGGTATTAAGTTCTTTTAAAATGTTATATAATATTCTGGTCCCAACCCATCCATTCCTGGTGATTTCCCTCCTTTTAAATCATCTATAACTTCTTCTATTTCTTTTTCCAAAACGAGTTGTTCCATCAATCCCTTATCCTGCTCCATTATTTTTATTTTCCAATTTTTTTCAATATATTCTCAATATATTTTCAATATATATTTCAATATATATTTCTCAATATATTCTCAATATATTTTCAATATATTCAATATTTTTTTCAATATATTCTCAATATTCTCAATATTTTCCACTGAATATCTTCCTGCTTGATATAATTCTTCATAATATTCTTCAAATATTTTTATTTTATCTTTCATTATCCTACCTAACTTACCTGACATTCATTATCCTACCTAACCTACCCCAATCATATTTCTTACCTTTTTAGACTGCAGATCTGGTCAACATTTTAGAATTCTTATTGCTATATTCAAAAAAATCCCTATTCAAATATATCAAATTCCTCTGAACCTCGTCAATTTCTATTTTCTCTAAATCATTTCTTTTTACTTGAGCATATATTTTTAGTGATGAATAGCAATCTTCCAGGATCCAGAACAAACCAGTAAGAAGTGCTGTTTGTATTTGTATGCAATATGGTATACATCTGATTTGATTATATCAATTATGCTTTTCTGGATTACAATAGGCTGTAGCCTGCAGTGGTGTCACATCAGCAGAAAGCCCTTCCACACTTGCAAGACAAATCATCCCACCTATCCATATTTTTGTCAGTACCTTCTGTTACCCCCTTGGTAAACCCTGTCCCAGGGTCTACAACTTTGATATAAAATTAATCTAACCCAGCAGAGAGGTCACCTGGATGAGCATGTAGGCAAAAACTGTCATACAATTGAAAGAACCAGGTCAGGCCAGTAAACTCCCTAGTCACGTAGCCACAGGAGACCACAAGCTGTGCCAACCCATGGTGGACTAAAGATCATCAGCCTTTAAGGAGCCAACTTGAAGGGAGTAAGTTTTCCCACAAAGTTGGGCACTGGAAGCAATAAAATCTTATCAGGCAAAATCCGTCTACATAAATTCACACTGCAACCCAAAGCAGAGGAAGATCCTGATACTTGGGTAACACCTTGTTATCTTTCAATATCAAAGAAGGTGCCGGTGTGAAGTTGTTTTCCATTGCTGTCCCCTTTGTTCTCTCTGGGAGAGGATTTGCCCTCAAGGTAAATTTTCCTACAAATAGTTCCTGTTTTTGACTAGTTCCTTGGATGCCTCCCGGTCATACCAACTGACCGGTCCCTCCTCCTAATAGCCGCGTGATCTCCTCAGTGTGTCTTCGCTGAGTTACTTTTCTTTTGCTGCTTCCTGGACCAAGGACTTCAGGAAAAGATGCAGTATCACCCAAACTACGAATCCTTCAACAATCCCTCTATCTTATTTCTTCTCTTTATTTCTTTTTAGCCCTTGGATGCATGTGTGAGTGTTTGCATTGATGAGAGCTATTACTGTTTAATAAAGTTATTCACTGGACCTTTTGTGTGATTTCTGGCTGGACCTGAACCCGTAAAAACTGGGTAAAAGGTCTTGCCAGATTACCCTGTCTCTCGCATTGCTATTGCTTGTGCTCTGTTGAGCTTACTTTCCCCATCACTTGGAGCATATCGAGGTGTCCCTCTGGGACCCCCAGATTTTCAGGGTAACACTCCTACACACTAAATGCTCTGCCAACCAAAATCCTGTTTATTGGCAGAGTTCATTTTACAGGGGCCTAGGGGTCCAGCTATTCTATTTGGAGGAGAGCTTAAATGTTGATCATAATGAGGCTTCTTTATAGACTTAGTCCCTTGTATATGTGTACCTATTGCCTATATCAAGTTTTGCTAAAGTTAATCAGAACCATGGTTAGAGAAGAATAGACAATGTTCTGAACAGTGAGCTGCTAGGACGGAGAAGAGAGTGTTCTGTCTCAGAGGTGCATAGACAGGAGAGAGGAACAGTTGGTAGGATGAACAAAACACTATAATAATCAGGAATATTAATAATATGGAGAGAGAGAGCAGTGGTGTCTATCAAAATAATTAACAACTGGTTCTGTTTTGTTTTTTGTTTTTGCCTCCAAAATGTGTATGTGTGTGTCCACAGTCAACAGTAATGGAAGCCAGTTATGTATGGCAGTGGATCAGTTCTCCATATTTTTCAAGTTTTGGTGGGGAGAGCACATTCTGCACCTTAATTTCTTTATGGATAATATTTATATCTTGTGTTTCTCCTCCTGTAAGCTTAAAATGGCATATATAGCTTGCTCCCCCTACCTTTATCATAAAGCTGTGTTCAGAAGGACTGACTATCCCCAAGGCCACCCAGAGTTTCCTGGCTTAAATGGGGGGGGGGTTGAATCTGGATCTCCCATGTAAAGTAAAGTAAAGTAAAGTAAAGTAAAGTAAAGTATTTACTTTACTGCCCTGGTTCTCACCGTTGTACGTAACAGTAGAAATTTCCTTTGTCTTTTCTGTCTGCATTTCCTTGTTTTAAGGGAAAGTTCACTTCTGTCTTAAGAGGGAGAGCCAGTGTAGTGTAATAGTTCTTGAGTGTTGGAGTATGACTCTGGAGACCAGTGTTCAAATCCCTGCTTGGCCATGGTAACCTACCGGATGACCTTGGAACAAATCTTGAGAAGAAAACTCTTGATAGGGTTGCCTTAAGGTCATCATATCAGAAAATTACCTCCTGGGGCAAAAATAAAGATGGATAGCAATCTCAGAGCAAGGAGGTTTTTTATTTAAACCAACAGCTGGACCAAAAAATAACCCCAAAAAGATGGCAAATGCTGAGTAACAAATAAGCAAACAAACAAACATACTCTTAGAAACATTATATTTTCTTAAAATGATTGGCTTAAAAATGCTGCATAGGCAAAAAGAAAAAGTAGTGAAGTACCTATTTCCTTTTCTCATCCCTTCCTTGCTGGTGTCCTGTTGAATAAACTCTACCTGTTTTTCAGTGATTTTCAAAATGTAACTTATCAGTATTAGTTTTTAGTAAGCACATTCCACGGAACTCTATGGTAGAGTTCCCAGAACAGAGAATAGAATTTTCATTGTATTAAATAAAATCATAGAATTGGAAGAGACCACAGGGGCCATCCAGTCCAACCCCCTACTATGCAGAAACACATATCAAAGCACTTGCAACAGATAGCCATCCAGCCTCTGCTTATAAAACCTCCAAAGAAGGAGACTTCACCACACTCTGAAACAGTATATTCCGCTGCTGGACAGCTCTGACTATCAGGAAGCTCTTCCTGAGGTTCAGGTAGAATCTTCTTTCCTGTAGCTTGAATCCATTGCTCCTTGTCCTAATCTCTGGAGCAGTGGAAAACAAGCCTGCTTTGTTACTGCAGTTTAGGCCTCCTTGGAGATAGCATAAAGACATCATTTTGAAATCAATAATTTGGCTCTCTCCCACCACCCCTCTCCACGTGTTTGTGGGGCCCCTGGACAAGCACAGAACTAAGCTCGGCCATCAAATGCTGCAATATCCCAAGATAATACCGGCAGGCCAGAAATAGCCAGATCACCGTTTTAGGAGACCTCTCTGCAAACACCCTCATTGTGTATTCACGCTGTTTACAAAGGACTCCCTGCCCCGAGCAGGTAACTTGGCAAGCTAGAAGCTTAAAGGCCAAGCACTGAGCATTTGCATACAGTCTACCTCTTTGTCAATTTGGACTTAACTCAATCATGCTAAATTGTGACCTTTCTGAGACATTGTCTTGCACCCAAACTCATTGTTGTCCCCGAGTAAGGCCGAGCCTGAAGTCACACTTCTCCTTATAAAAACCCCTGATTCTGAGACCTACCTTGGATCGCTCCAAACTTCCATCAAGCCTTGCTGCCACTTTGCTTGGTGAGCTCGCCTCAGCTGATCAAGCTGAGTTTCTTCTCTGCACCCCTGGTTTCTCTCCCGAGGTCCAGGATGACGAGACAGGTGTTGTATCACTCATTTTCCCTGAAAGTCTCTATCCTTAATTCAGTCTCTAATTTCGTAGTTAGCTGTGTGACTGTGGTGTCTTTAATATTTGTTTGTATGTAATAAAATATCATTTCTATTACTTTAAACTTGTCTGGCTGCTTGACTGACCTGACCCCATAGACGCTGGGTTGCAAGATCCTGCTACGTTACCCTGCCTCTCGCTAGCTTGAGTGCTCCAGCTAATTTTCCCAAAAATTGTGTGTTGTTGTTTGGTTATTTAGGTGTCCCTCCCGGGACCCCCAGCAAACAGGGTAACAGCTCCCCCTCAACATAACATTCCTTCAAATATTTAAACATGGCTATCTTGTCCCCTCTTATCCTTCTCTTCTGAAGACTAAACATACCCAGTTCCCTAAGCCACTCCTCATAGGGCATGGTTTCCAGACCCTTCACTATTTTGATCACCCTTCTCTGGATATGCTCCAGCTTGTCGACATCCTTCTTGAATTGGGGTGCCCAGAACTGGACACAGTATTCCAGATGAGGTCTAACCAATGTAGAATAGAGTGGTGCCATTATCTCCCTCGATCTAGACACCATACTCCTATTGATGCAACCAAGAATCGCGTTGGCATCCTTGGCTGCTGCTTCACACTGCTGACTTATGTTCAGCTTGTAATCTACCAAGACTCCTAGATCCCTTTCACACATACCATTATCCAGCCACGTGTGCCCCATCCTATATTTGTGCTATAAGGCTCCACTTTGGGGGTCCCTGATATCATTATGGTTTGGATGGGCACCATACCTAATTGGCATCATATGTAATTGACAACACACTTTAATTGACAATGATATCATATTCAAGCCTGAGAGGTGATGAAGAGGTCAAACCAAGCGAGGGAAAGAATTTGACTGTAAATAGGTCAACTTGAAACTTCCTCCAGGTAAGACTGAGTCATTTGTCAGGCAAATGCACACCATTCCTTTGGATAATAGGCTTAAATAGAAGCTGAGATTTTCCAGGGAACCCCACTGTGAGGAGCCCACCAGGGCACTGATTGACAGATACCCATTCCTTGTACACCTGGATTCTTTCCTTTTTCCTCACAGCACCCACAATAGACAGCTATTATAACATCCATTATGTCTTTGTCAATCAAAGCACTAAGCCCATCAGCAGGCGAAAGACCCAGGTTCCCTTTGTCCTGCATCTGGAAACTTCATTGCCACAGGCTATTTTCAGGATACAAATACCCCTGATTTCAGGATGCCCAGTGCAGTCTCCTCCCTTTCTGAGTGTCACTCTGTCCGTCTGATTCCCGAACTGATAACTGCCCTTGGGTCCAGTACCTGAGTCACTTCATCCCACTTCTCTGCTTCTCATTGGATCTGATAAATATCGCCCACACCCTTCACAGTCTCCATCTGCTTTCCTCCTTTTCTTTCAGTTAGCTCTTGTGTGAATGTGTGATTGTGTGTATCTTGTGTGCATGCATGAATGAATTACCCTCAATTAAACACATTTTTAGCTTACTTCTGAATCTCTGGCTGGTTCTTTTCCTGTGTGTGCCTGTAAACGCTGGTAGGAAAGATCTCGCTAAGTTGCCCTCCTCTCACAAGACTCCTCTTTGAGCTGATTCATTCTCTACTTTTGCAAGGGGGCACTGGCATCACAGGGTGGCCCTTGTGGCACCTACATTTTGGGGTAACAGTCCATTCCATTTTTCCTGCCTGAGTGTAGGACCTTACATTTCTCTCTGTTGAAATTCATTTTCTTAGCTTTGGCCTAGTTCTCCAATCTGTTAAAGTCATTTCGAATTTTGATCCTGTCCGCTGGTGTATTACCATCCCCTCCCAATTTGGTGTCATCTGCAAATTTGATCAGCATGCACTCTACTCCTTCATCCAAGTCATTCATGAAGATGTTGAACAACACTGGGCCCAGGACAGAACTCTGTGGCACTCCACTAGTCACTTCTCTAGGATAAAAAGCAGCCCTTGGTGATCACCCTTTGGGTTCTGTCAGTCAACCAGTTACAAATCCACCTAACAGTAGCACTGTCTAGCCCTCATTTTACTAGATTCTTTGCAAAAATGTCATGGGGGACTTTGTCAAAGGCCTTACTGAAATCAAGATATGCTACATCCACAGCATTCCCTTCATTAATCAAACTTGTAACTCTATTGTAAAAAGAGATAAGATTAGTCTGGCATGACTTATTTCTGAGAAATCCATGTTGACTTTTAGTGATTATGGCATTGCTTTCTAAGTAATTGCAAACTGACTGTTTAATGAGCCCTGACGGTCAGGGCTGTCCGGCAGTGGAATATGCTGCCTCAGAGTGTAGTGAAGTCTCCTTCCTTGGAGGTTTTTAAGCAGATGCTGGATGGCCATCTGTCGGGAGTGCTTTGAGGGTGTTCCTGCATGGCAGGGGGTTGGACTGGATGGCCCCTGTAGTCTCTTCCAACTCTACATTTCTATGATTCTATGCTTCTATGATCTGCTCTAGGATCTTTCCTGGTATTGATGTCAGGCTGACTGGGTGATAATTATTTGGGTCCTCTTTTTTCCCCTTCTTGAAGATAGGGATGACATTTGCCCTCCTTCAGTCTGCTGGGAGTTCTCCTGTTCTCCAAGAGTTCTCTAAGATTATTGTGAGTGGTTCTGAGATGATTCCTGCCAGTTCTTTTAATATCTTTGGGTATAATTCATCTGGCCCTGGAGACTTGAATTCATCTAGTTTACACAAGTATTCCTGTACTATTTCTCTCCCTATTCTGTGCTTCATTTCTTCCCCTTCCCCACCTGGTCTCCACCTCATAGGTTGAGTACTTCTTTCCTTTTGGGAAAAAACTAAGGCAAAGAAAGTGTTGCCAACTGTAACACATGCAAATTGCTCCCTCCTGTTATTACTGTTTACTAGCCTTACTTTGGAAGATGTTAGATATCGTTTTGATATCACAATTCGGCCCCGTTTTGCCACCCGTTTGGAGTCCCTCTCGGGACTTTCAGAGAACAATGTAACAGGAGGACTCTGGGCATGAGAGCCTCTTGCCGGAGGCTGCTTGTGCGAGCACCACATCCCAGCACCAAGAATAGGTGAGCTGTGGAAAGGGCCCATGTCTGCTCCTTGGGAGAAGAAAATAATTTTTCAGTAGCAGAAGGGATATGGCCCTTCAAGTTGTCCTGGCGAGCTAGTGAAGTCCTCTAGCCTTCCAGAGTTGTCCACCCCCAGCTTATAGCATGGTGATGGCTCATGAGCCTATAGAGAACGTGGTGAAGGAAACCTTAAAGCAGAGCTTTCCAAACTTTTCATGTTGGTAACACACTTTTTAGACATGCATTATTTTGAGACACAGTAATTCAGTTTTGCTAGCAAACTGGAGGTTAAACTAACCCCTTATAAGAGATACAGACACATACATAAATTATAATAACAAAATGTACGGGGACACAACATATCTCATGAAAACCTTTCATTTATATTTTTAAAAATATATGATTTATAAATAATATACATTTCCAAGTCTCGGGTGGGGGGGTTTGTTCTTGGCCCAGGGAGGTGACACACCTACATACTTTAGGTGACACACTAACGTGTCATGACACACCATTTGGAAAGCCCTGTCTTAAAGAAACAGAAGTCAGGCAGGTTCTGTGAATGGGTCAGTTAAGTCTGTGGTTAAAAGCAGCAAAGACATGAAATATTAGGATGTAATTTAAAAGCAATCTCAATCCCCAAAAGAACATAGAGAAGAAGGTGAGAGAGGGAGCTTTATAGTGGGTATTCAGCATAGGGAAATTAGGATGGGAGAAGATGCCTGCCAAGAAGTTTAAAAGGTACTCCACAAGCATGGATGATGCTTCAGTTCCCAAGCATCCACTTTCCATTACATGAGTATACAGTGCTGTAGTTTGGAGCTGTTCTATAGCCCAGCAGATTTGTGCCCTCCTTGATTGACCTCTGGTGATGGTAAATAGGCAGATAACAAACCACAATAAAGATAAGGGGAATGCTGTACTTGAGCTGAGATGAAGTGGTGGTATATATGTGTCCTTTATTCTTTCCCCACTCTGGAAACAGACCCCTTCCAAAGAAATCTGAACCAAGGCTCCTGTTCTAGAGAGTCTAGAATGCTAAACCAGTATGCTTTGTAGGAGATGGGGATAAATTCAATCGTTGTGCTGCACATTTATGGAAAACCCCTCACCTTGCTTCAAAAAATTGAGCAGAAAAGTAAACAAAACTTTTAGGTAGAAATGTGTCTGCAAGACCATGAGGCAATTGGTTCTTACAGATTTTGTTTACAAGATAAATTCCATTTTTGCCAAATCTTGCCAAGCTTTAAAACACTTTTTTAAAATAACTTTTTGGAAATTTATATTTTTAATATACCTTATCAGATTTTGTGAATTTATTACAGCAAACTTTCACTGTAAGCTGCTTTGGTTCCCATGCCAAGAGACAGCATATAAATTTAAATAAGTAAACCTATTTGTGTTGGAAATTACTTGGCAGTAAAATCAGTTCATTCAAGAATCTACTATCTTGTTGAGTTCTATCAACTGCTACATGAAAACATTGTCACAGTAAGATACATCTTCCTCAGTGATCTTTATAGAACAGAGGTATAAAAACAGATAATAGGCTTTTGAGATATTATTATATTCCCTTACCATTGGTAATGTTGGCTAGAACTGATGTCCAGCATCTAGAGGGCTGCACATTTTCCTCTCTTAATCCAGAAGTACCATGATATATTTGGTTAAAATTGTCGTTTGAAGAAAATTCAGTTCTACTCAGGTTTTTGTGCATTAAAATTGGAATCTTCTGACTAAACAGTGTAGCAAATGAGCTTATGGCAGTCTATGAAGGATGAACTACTTATTACATCTTTGCTAAAAAAACAGTTATGTCTTTCAGTGATGTCAGCGCAGTCTGTCATATAGCAGGCAATGTGTCTGTGATACCTCTGATTTTTCCCATCAATCTTTTTAGGACTCAAGACTTCAATAAAGTTTGAGTCCATTTCTCTGGCAAGTGAGCAGCTAATTCACACACACACACAGAGGTGGGGGATCCAAGTTTCTTTATTTATTTGAGCAAAGTGGTACCTGGGTATAACTTCCACAAAGCGGGTACACAAAACAAAGGTTTTCACAACTATGTATACATTGCTACATGTTAATGAGCAACATTTGAAAAGTGCATCACATCTACATACACTGGTGGGCATCAGGTGTTGGGAGCATGTATGTTTGGCCTGTTACATACTCTACATGTCATAATATTTTAGGGCAATTTGAGTTTCCTTATTATTGTCCTTCAAGTTCGGATGTTTGTGCTATTCCTGCTGAGCCTGGTCCTTGACCTTCCTTGTTATGATGATACATAACAATGATACATTCCTTTCTGTCAGCCTTTCCCAGGCAGGATGTAACAAATCAAGGTTGTTAGGCCTGGGAGCTAAGGCATCAGACAGCAGGACAAACAGGTTGTTTATTAAACAGTTGTTAATCAGGCAGGCAGGCAGGCCAATAATTTGTAGAAGCTTGATTTTATCCATACTCTTTGACACGACTAAATTCTCATCATTCTCAGGTCTTGCCTAACACTATCAGCTTTAAGTGTGTACCTGTACTTGAGACACTGAGCCTCTTGGTATTGGTTTTGTATAAAAATGCCACTGCTGTGGAGGATAATTGCACACAGAAACTGAATGTGCTGAAAAAACAAAAGGAGAGCATAATGCTATCCATAGTTACTAGTAAATTTCTAAGAAACCGGTCCTACAGCGTTCAGTAGGATTTCCACACAGGAGTACACAGGGCTGTAATCTAAGCTTTAGGATCTCAGAATCTTAATCAGAGGAACTAAATGAGATTCTGTTGATGGTTTAACTGTACAGAACCCTTTGAGATCTCTGTCTGTAAAGTGGATAAAGGCACATTCTCATAGTCTTGTACTGAAGTATGGCGCTGGCAATTCAGAAACAGATCTTTCACTTCTTTTTTGAAATTCTTATTTAGAAAGCCATAGATGATAGGGTTAAGACAGGCAGATGCCATACCTACAAGATGACATAATGAGAAGATCAAATCGTGGAGACAATGAGGAATTATTCTGTAGTTCCAGTCATCAATGCTGTTAAAAACATGTAATGGCAACCAGCAGACTGCAAAGGCAACAACCATGCAAGCCAGCAAGATGTTTATCCGCTTCAGTTGAATCCTCCGGCAACCATACTCGTGATTCTGAAACATGCCCTCTCTTTTCTGGAGGTGAAGGTAAATATGCAGGTAACACACTACAATGAAGATAAGGGGAATGCAGTATTGTAGGAGCAGCAAGACAGTGGAATAAATAAGCCTATATTCTTCTGAAGGCCACATGTACATACAAATGGCCTTGGCTGCATAGGAATCCATTATGTGGAGCTGCTCTAGGACAACATTATTCAAGGTGGAGTTAGTTACAAAAGGCAAGGACAAGACAGCAGCAAGGACCCAGACAATGGCAATGCCCAGATAGGCTTGGGAGAGGCTGGGTCTCCAGCCTCTTGGGTTAATAATGAGTTGGTGCCTTTCTAAAGCAATGAGTACAAGTGACAGGATAGACACAGTCACAGAAGTACACTGAATGAATGAGATTATTTGGCACATAGCCTCACCAAATAGCCAGTACTTCAACAAGATGGTGATAATGGTGAATGGTACACAAAAAATGCACATGATCAAGTCTGAAGCTATTAGATTGGTAATAAATACGTTGGTCACTATGGCTTTCTCCTTATGTTTGGTTAGGATGCCAATCAAACACAAATTTCCCAGAACACCTACAATAGTTTCCATGCTATATAAGACTGCTAGAAACATAGTAATGTCAGTAGTGTTCCTACAGGACAGGATGCTGTGGTAGGGAAAACTCCAATTGGTTTGAAGTTGAGATACTGAGTTAAAAGATATGGTCAGGTTCATTCTGAATCCAAAAAGATGTTGAATTATGAGTCAGCCACTTCCTGTGACCACCAACTGTCAGGAGGGTCTGCAAAAGAAAGAGACATTTTAATTGCCAACTGACCAAATCTTAGAACACTTGGAAGAACAAGGCTGATGGACAAACTAGTTCAAAAGCGAAGTTTCCTTCATTTTTTAAAAAGTATTGTTTTAATGTCACCATGGGGCAGGGATTCAGAATATGACTGGAATAGTAGAGTGCAGAGGGTTGAATCTATATTCACCAACACCAGTTCACCAATTTAACAACAACGCCTTGCTCTGAGGCAAAACACCTAAGAACAAGGCATTTGGAACAAATTAAGTAACAAGGGAAGAAGTCTCAGGGTTAAAGCATCAGAGTGTATGGGAAGCAATGGGGTGACAATGAAGTAGTGGGGACAGAAGTAAAACAATGTGGAAGCTAGTCCTCCCATTCCTAGTTTTTAGCAACATTTGGTAGAAATGTATGATATATCTGAAAAGAAATTTAGAGCAAAAATGATACAAGTATCATCTTTAGCACATTACTGTACTGTACTTGTGGGGATTTTTATTATGTTTGTATACCTCATCAAGCCTTAAACAGCTTGGGGGCTAGTTATTTCAAAGAGCATTTCAATTACATGGAAACCTTGTATTTGTAGTGCATGTTTATAATGATGGAAACTTTTTTTTTAAATGACATGTCAACTTGACTAAAGGGACATTATCTTTATTTTATATTTTACACTATTTTATGTCTTTAATATTTTTATAAAATACATTTTTATATTTTATAGTATGTATTTTTATATTATAGTATCAAATGATAAAAAGATGTAACTACAGACCAACCTAAATTAATCAACTAAAAGTGTTTCACTTACAAATAGATCTAAATAACAGTTTTCACAATTATGTACCATTGCTCATAAGTGGACATCTCAGCAGTTGTTCAATTTCAGTGAAAGGAGGCAATTTCATGATGAGACCACCATCAAAACATGCTTTCTCTCATGCCTGTCAACCTGATGGATCTTTCTGGCAAAACTAAGCACATGAGGAAGGCTTGTGTGGGTGATACAAATGTGAAACTAGATCAGTTGATTGTCTCAGTTTATGAATCTTCCAGCCCTCTGAGCCAACTTTGTGTAAGGTTTCTTCTCTCAGCTGGCCCAGCCCAGTGAGTAAAAGACAGATGAGGCGTTGTATTCCAAGTATGCAGAATCTTCGGCCTCTAGCCTGTTTAAACAGAATGGTAAGTGCAACAAAGAGTCCTTGCTTGTCCATAGGGCCTTTCTGCACTACACTGTTGTAGTGCTATTATTCTACTTCCCACATCCTATGGAATTCTGGGGTTTGTAGTTTACTGAGGTCAAAGAGCTCTCTGGCTGAGAACTCTAAATGCCCCCTCTCCAAACTGCAAACCCCAGGATTCCATAGGCTGTTGAAAGTGGAATAGTAGCACAGTGTAGTGAGGAAAGCCCCTGTCTTTGAATCTTATCAGCTTATTGACAGTTTGGGGCTAGGGGTCAGGTAGCTAGGAACTTCTGGAAGCAGTCTGAAATATGTGAATGGTTACTGTTTTTAGAGCATAGAGGGAGAGAGTAGCTTTAAACTGATGGCATAGGACCAGGTGAAAAGAGACTAGGGCTTTTGCTGTGGTTCCAATCTAAATTAAATCTTCCAGATCTGCAGTTTGCCTTGGGGAAGGGTAAGCATCTAAATTCAGTGAATTATGGAGGGTTATTCCCCCTTCCCACATATTTTACAAATACTCTTTCCCACAGGCTTTAACTCCCCTACCACTGATTCATGATCTGGATTGGTCCTCAGTTTCTGCCTTCTGCTGTTTTTTCCCCTGTACTGCATGCCAAGAAAAGAAAAGCTCTTTTCACCATAGCCAACATGGAAACTGTGCTGCAAGAGGCAGAGTGGATGAAGTAGGGCTGAGGAAAAGAGGCCCTAGGCCTATGGTGTGGATGAGGAAAAAACATCAAGGGCCAAATCCAGTCACAGGCCAGAAATCCCACTTTTGTGCCAAGTGCCTTCCTCAGAAATCAGTGGGGCCAGAAAGAATTTGTAGTCATATGTCATGGTGAGATTTCTAAGCCCTGCACGGGACCAACATAAATGTTCCCTTGTGCACATTGTAGACCTGATTTTCAAGCTTAGAAAGGGGAATCTTATTTGTAAGTAATTTGGCTCTCCAGATGCTTTTCACTTGTGAGAAATTGACACATGTAAATCTTATATTCCCTATACTTTCCTGAATTTTACACATGACCTTTTAACAAACATTGACATTCATTTGCATTAAATTCTAGTCTCCCTAGTCATCTATGGCCAGTACTTTTAATTAACATTTTAAGTAATGTTTTAATTAACCACAATATGAGTCCTAAGGATGCATGGAGGGAACAAGTGAAAACAATTTTGGATAATGCAAGTATTATATAAAACATGTGTGTAGTTGTGTGGGTCATGAAACATATTCAAAATCTATATTGTGATAATATCTTTATTTTTATTAATATTTTTATTAGGCCAGTCATAAAGGCAGTAAAATCTATTTAACCTCTCAGAACTTATCAACTCCCTGTCTCAGTCAAAATGAGGCAGGACAAGTGGGAGTGAAGCTGTTTTTTAGACAACACTGACAGACAATTTTCACTATCTTGAGAATGAATGCTCTTCCCTTTTTCACTAACCATATTTTCCCCTTTGCAGGCCTCCATGAAATTGAGTGTGCTCGTGTGTACCTCATATCATGCTGCCTCAGGAAACAGAGAAGCAGAGATATTATATAGTAGCATTATGATAGTTCAATACAATGGCTTAAATTCAATTACTAGTCACAACCAAACTAGATCTAGTGAATTAATCAGTTGGATTTAGGCCTCTGTATTCACATTTTTCTTTCATCTGAGATTAGGGTGCTAATCCTGCTTAATGATAGGGAAACTGCAACCCAACCTAGGCCATGTCAAAGAAATTCATTATTTTTATAGTGAAATCCATGTTTAAAAAAATCTTAAATATTTCTTAGATATTAGTTCAGGTATCTTATCTGACTTGATAAACTGACAGAATATAATATTTTTCTGGATACTCTCTCCAACTCCAACAAATCCCCTATGAACTTCCAACAGTTGATTTTAGAGAATCAAAGAAAGTTGTGTTATTCTTACACGGTAAAAATGAAAACAACGGGGCAAATTAAAGAAGATAAAGGAGTTCTAGGAAATACTTCACCCACTGATGAAGACCTAAAGTCCAAATGCGTTTGGCTATAAAGAATAGTGGACTGTCATTGAACAGATACCAGTCGACTTTGTTCTTTCCTGTCAAGTGGTTTACTATAGTCGTCTGCCTTTTGAAGGGCGCATATATCATTTGAAGATTTAATTCTTCTCCATCCACTGCCTTCCAAAAGACTTTTGTATTTCAAGGGATTGGAGGTCTCCCCACAGGACTTTGGTTCTTTTTATTATATATGCTATGTATTGTTCCATTGATTTGATTATTTTATATGGTACATTAGTTAGTTTTTTAAAATATATATATATAAAATAAGTTTTTCAAATTCTTTGAGATAGTTTGGCACTTTATAACCCCTAACTTCACTTGTTTTTATTCTTACAAACACAAAAAGAACAGTAAAAACAAAATATATACAGAGCTTTTGGTGACACTGGATTAAACATACTTGAAAAAAACCCTACCTTTTTACAGTCCTCAGCACCAGTATTGCAAAGACCTTCCACATACTTTCATGGGTAGAATCAAATATTGCACCAGGTCAGCAAAATTAGCATGAAATTGCTTTATTAGGCTTTAAACTTGTTCCTTCTTTTTTTGTCTGAATAGAATTGGATGCTATACTCTCCTCTCAAGATTTCTAACTTCCAAAAGGCATTTAGCACTAAACTTTTCCTAGTACAAGTCTGTGGATCCCTCTGATTCATCAGTAGTGTCTCCCCAGCATTTTAAAAGCAGTATCTACCTGAAGGCAAATGCACGCACACAAGCATACACACAGAGAAGGGAATGGGACAGAGAGAATGCAAATAATATAAGGCAGACAGAATTGCACAGTGAACACGTCAGATGAAATTGTACAAAACAACCTAAACGACTTCCTAGAGATCCCAGTCTAGTGGTTTTGCCACTAGTGGAGCTTCTTTACCAGATTGTCCTCCAGAAAGGCTGGTTTTCAAGGAAATCCAACATCAAAGATTTGTTTTGCCAGTCTGAAGTAGCTTCTGTCTTGAAATGTCAGTTTCTTAGAGCCAGAAATGAGTAGATGAAGCATCAAAGGAAAGGTAGCATAACTGTCACAGATGGCTAAATAGTTTTCATAAAACATAAAACATAAAACATAAATGTATTACACAATCCAAGCAAGAAGATGACATTGTAATGTTGGAAAGAGAGAGTAAAGAGAAAGAGAAGCAGCAAATCAAAATCCTGCAGCTGTTCTGAGAATTGCTCAGAGTGGTGGGAGGTGGTAACATAGCTATCCAATAATAGCCTAGTGTTCATTCAAGATGCAGCTTGAGAGGGAGGCACTTAAGCCCCTCCCCTTTAATTGGTCTTGGCTTCCTAAGAAAACATCCATTACATGATGAGAACCACTCCCTTAGCCACTGAAGTCAGGAAGTAAACAAAACATGAAAATGCTATATTAAGAAGGAAAGAACTGTTGAACATCTTCATACATTCAAATGAAGTAGGATGAGCTGAAGAATAAGTACTGTTCAAATACTGCATCAAATCATATTGTTTAAAGTGTTGTTTGGTGATACTTTAGCCCATTATTTACTTTACCATAAACTCATGGAGGTTCCTTGATGGGCTATTTAAACATTCAGAAATACCAGCCTCTGAGACCTTTAGACTGTTGTTGGCACATCTAGTACTATTGGGTCAATGAGTACTCTCAGTGGTTCTGCTCTGCTTCATGATCTCGGGAGATGTGCTGCAGTAGTTATAATGTGGTGAAAATACCATGGCCCAAAACAAAATCTTTGCATGTCCCTTATTTAAGTTTGCTACAATCCATTTTCCTACATCTGAGCAGTCTAACTGACATATTAGGCAAAAAATCTGCTAATTATACAAATCATATGGTGAGTTGAGGAAGGGTTATGCAAACACACACCTGTTGTTTTACCCCAAAGTTATCTTCAGTGGGATGGCTAGATATAAAGGAGGATGAAGCTCTTAAAACTTTAACTGGGGTAGAAAGCATGTGACCATTCAGATCTATGAGCTTATGGGGACTATGAGCTTATGGGGACGAAGCTTAAGGACCTTGGTGCGCAGGTGGTCATTTCGTCTCTCCTCCCTGTTCAAGGATATGGCGCACGAAGGGAAAGGACAATAGCAGAGGTCAACAACTGGCTCCGCACGTGGTGCCGCCGGCAACGGTTTGGGTTTTTGGAACATGGCCTGAATTTCCATGAACGTGGGCTTCTGGCGAGGGATGGGCTGCACCTCACGAAACTTGGCAGGAATGTTTTTGCAAACAGTCTCGCAAGGAGGATTAAGAGGTCTTTAAACTAAGTTCCGCTGGGGAGGGAGACAGTATATTCAGGGCAGGGACTTGGCGAGCGCAGGGGGAAATACCCAATTGATACTGCACAAGTAGTACAAGAGGCCAATGGCGGAAGGAGTAGGACAATAGTCAGGACTTACAGGAAGGCCCGGGACTTAAGTGTTCTACACTAATGCACGGAGTATGGGAAACAAGCAGGATGAACTTGAACTCCTAGTACAACAAAATAAATACGATTTGATAGGCATCACTGAGACCTGGTGGGATGAGTCTCATGATTGGAATATAGTAATAGAGGGGTATAGCCTATTTTATAAAAATAGACCAAACAAGAAAGGAGGAGGAGTAGCCTTCTATGTCAAGGATGTTTTCACCTGTGAAGACATCCTTGACTTAAACCCAGTAAGCCAAGTCGAGAGCATTTGGGTTAGAATTAAGGAACAGAAACAATAGGGATATTCTGGTGGGGGTTTACTACAGACCTCCAATCCAGGCTGAGGACTTTGATGATGCCTTCCTCAACCAAATGACTGCACATTCAAGGAGGAATATACAGTAATAATGGGAGATTTCAATTACTCAGATATATGCTGGCAGTCAAACTCTGCCAAGACAGCAAGGTCCAGCAAGTTTCCTGCTTGTCTTGCAGACAACTTCATGGTCCAGAAGGTGGAAGAGGCCACAAGGGGATCAAATATTGTAGATCTGATCCTGACCAACAGGGATGACCTTGTTAATGAGGTAGAAGTGGTTGGATCTTTAGGGGGAGTGACCATGCCCTATTGGAATTGGGCATTCAGTGGGAAGGAGAAGATAAGGGTAGCCAAACACTCCTCTTAGATTTTAAAAAAGCGGACTTCGGTAAACTTAGGGAGCTGCTGGCTGGAATTCCGTGGTCAAGAATAGTGAAGGGAAAGGAGTTCAGGAGGCATGGGAGTTCCTTAAAAGGGAGGTACTGAAGGCACAGTCTAAAACTGTGCCAATAAGGAAGAAAAATGGAAGGCATATGAGGAAACCAGAATAATTGACTAAAGAACTCTCAGCTGAGCTAAGTGTTAAAAGAAACATACATAGGAAATGGAAGAAGGGGGAAACCACCAAAGAAGAATATAAGCAAGTGGCTCGGAGATGTAGGGAGGAGGTCAGAAAGGCTAAAGCACAGAACGAACTTAGGCTGGCCAGAGACATTAAAAACAATAAAAAGGGCTTTTTTAAATACATCCACAGCAAAAGGAAAAAGAAGGAGACGATAGGGTTGCTGCGCAGAGAAGACGGAGAATTCTTCACAGGGGGAAGGGAAAAGGCAGAACTACTTAACACCTTCTTTGTCTTTAGTTTTTTCCCAGAAGGATACAAGCACTCAACCTGGCGGTAGGGGAGCAGGTGAGGAAGCAGGGGAAATGAGACACATAATAGGTAGAGGGGTGGTACAGGAATACCTGGCCACACTGGATGAATTTAAGTCTCCAGGGCCAGATGAATTGCATCCTAGGATATTAAAAGAGCTGGCAGAGGAAATTTCAGAACCGCTTGCTATAATCTTTGAGAAATCTTGGAGGACAGGAGAAGTTCCAGCAGACTGGAAGAGAGCAAATGTTGTCCCCATCTTCAAGAAGGGGAAAAAGAGGACCCAAATAATTATCACCCAGTCAGCCTGACATCAGTACCCGGAAAGATCCTGGAGCAGATCGTTAAGCAGTCAGTTTCTAATCACTTAGAAAGCAAGGCGATAATCACGAGAAGTCAACATGGATTTCTCAAAAATAAGTCATGCCAGACTAATCTTATCTCTTTGTATGATAAAGTTACTAGCTTGACAGATGAAGGGAATGCTGTGGATGTAGCATACCTCGATTTTCAGTAAGGCCTTTGACAAAGTCCATTTGACAAAGGGATCTAGGAGTCTTGGTAGATTACAAGCTGAAATGAGTTAGCAGTGTGATGCAGCAGCCAAGAAAGCCAACACAGTTCTTGGTTGCATCAATAGTGTCTAGATCGAGGGAGGTAATGCTACCACTCGATTCTGCTTTAGTTAGACCTCATCTGGAATACTGTGTCCAGTTCTGGGCACCTGAATCAAGAAGGATATCGATAAGCTGGAACATTTCCAGAGGAAAGTGACCAAAATGGTGAAGGGTCTGGAAGTCATGCCCTATGAGGAACAGCTTAGGGAGCTGGGTATGTTTTGCCTGCAGAAGAGAAGGATAAGAGGAGACATGATAGCCATGTTTAAATATTTGAAGGGATGTCACGTCGTAGAGAAAGTGGGCTTGTTTTCCACTGCTTGAGAGACTAGGGCAAGGAGCAATGGATTCAAGCTGCAGGAAAGGAGATTCCACTGAACCTCAGGAAGAACTTCCTGATGGTCAGAGTTGTCCGGCAGTAAAATATGCTGCCTCAGAATGTGGTAGAGTCTTCTTCTTTGGAGGTTTTTAAGCAGAGGCTGGCTGGCCATCTGTTGGGAGTGCCTTGATGTGTGTTCCTGCATAGCAGGGGGTTGGACTGGATGTCCCTTGTGGTCTCTTCCAACTCTGTGATTCTATGATTGTCCATAGTTGTCAATGCTGGTGAAAAGTGAGGCCAAGGTAGGCACCTTCAGTATCTTTACTTTTAAGAAACTCCCATCCGTCATGAACTCCTTTTTCTTTAGTATTCTTGACCACGGGATTTCAGCAAGTAACTACCCAAGTTTACAGAAATCAGCTTTTTTAAAGTCTAGGATGTGTGCTGGTTATACTTGGCTTCTCCTTCCCACTGAACGACAAATTCCAAAAGAGCGTGGTCACTCTCCCCTAAGGATCCCACCACCTCCTCCTCATCAACAGCATCATCCTTGTTGGTCAGGATTAGATCTAAATTAGCCGTTCCCCTTGTCACCTCTTCCACCTTCTGGACCATGAAATTGTATGCAAGGCAAGCAAGGAACCTTTTGGACCTTGAGGTCTTGGCAGAGTTTGACTGCCAACAAATATCAGGATAGTTGAAATCTCCCATTACTACTGCATCTCTCCTTTTTGAATGTGTGGTCATCTGCTCCAGGAAAGCCTCATCCAGTTCTCAGGCTGGCCCAGAGGCCTGGAGCAAACCCCCACAGTCACTTCCCTATTGTTTCTTGCTCCCTTAATTCTTACCCAGATGCTTTTGACTTGGCTTCCTGGATTTAAGTCATGGATCTCTCCATGGATGAAAACATCCTTGACATATAAGGCTACTCCTCCTCCTTTCTTCTTTGGTCTATTTCTGTGAAATAGGTCATACCCCCTCTATTCCTACATTCCAATCATGAGACTCACCCCACCAGGTTTCAGTGATGCCTATTAAATCATATTTATTTTGTTGTATTAAGAGTTTGAATTCATCTTGCTTATTTCCCATCCTCTCTATATTAGTACAGAGACACTTAAGACCATGTGCTCTTCCTGGAAGTCCTGTACTGAAGTTACTTTTCCTCCCTCTTTTGGTGTCTAGTACTACTTGGCCTGCTGTATCTATATCATTTGGGCTATTTATCCCAGCAATCACTGAATCCTTGTCCTGAATAATACTGTCTCCCTCCCCAGTTGAACTCAGTTTAAAGACTTTCTGATCCATTTTGCAAGACTGTTAGCAAAAACGTTCCAGCCAATGGTTGTGAGGTGCAGGCCATCCCTTGCCAGAAGACGACCTCAATGGAAATGGAGACTGTGATCTAAAAACCCAAATTGCTCCTGGCAGTACCATCTTCAGAGCCAGTTGTTGACCTACACTATTCTTCTCTCCCTTCGTGGGCCATGTCCTTCCACAGGGAGGAGAGATGAAATGACAACCTGTGCACCAAGGATATAGCTATGCAGAAATGTATAGAGGAATGTATGTAATGATATAGCTATGCAGGAATGTATTCAGCTAGGGAGAGCCTGGGAATGATCAGGGGACTGATGAATTGAGACGTGTGAATTCTACCAATCAATGTAAGACATGCTGAATAATTATCAATTGAATGTATACAAGTGTTCTTTGGTTGCCGCTCTTCAGTTTTGGCAACTGAAAGTAATGTGTGGTAACAAATGTGTTCATGTGTGGTTTCACATTCTGAGTAGCTTAGAGCCCAGCATCACCTCCAAGTCTACCTAGGGGTTCAGTAAGCAATCAGGATGGTATACATTCACATATGAGATTTAGCTTTTTTTGCTTTGCTTTGCTTTTTCTTTTTTTTCCCTTTTTTTTTTTTTTGGTCTATCTTCTTTCCGATTCATGGTGGATTTCTTTAATCAATAAATATAAGTTTTTTCCTTTTTTTTTTTAACCTTACAGGAGACTCCTAAGTATTTTCTCCTATTTACTACACAAGCACATATTGCACTGGCTATGCTGCAGTCTGCTTGATATAGATATGAGATATTCCTATAATTTTTCTTTCCTTTTCTCCAAAAATGACACTGTACTGTGCAGAGAAAAACAAGTATTGTAACCCCACAATACACATCCTCCTAATTCTAGTCCCTGTTTCCAGCATATTTATTAACAAAATGTTAGTGAACTGAGCAGAACAATTATCTCTTTATCTTCTCTTTTCTTCTGTCCACCACATTTCCAACTAATACTTCAATAATGTGTCCAGTGGACATTCTGAAAACTGACAAGTGCCCTGTGGTCATTGGGGAGGTATATTTGGTGGTAACCCAAAACAAATATTTGGAAATCCCTACAAAATAAAGGTTAACTATAATTTCTATGACAAAATATTTCTTTCACACAACTGCTAAAGCAGGGATAGGAATCATGAGGCACTCCACATGTTGTTGGATTGCAGCTCCAAGCAGCCCTATTCAGCATAGCTAATGGTAAGAAATACTAGGAGTTGCTATGAACAAAATCATAGAATCATAGAATCATAGAAATGTAGAGTTGGAAGAGACCACAGGGGCCATCCAGTCCAACCCCCTGCCATGCAGGAACACCCTCAAAGCATTCCCGACAGATGGCCATCTAGCCTCTGCTTAAAAACCTCCAAGGAAGGAGACTCCACTACACTCCGAGGCAGCATATTCCACTGCCGGACAGCCCTGACCGTCAGGAAGTTCTTCCTGAGGTTCAAGTGGAATCTCCTTTCCTGCAGCTTGAATCCATTGCTCCTTGTCCTGGTCTCTGGAGCAGCAGAAAACAAGCGCTCTCCTTCCTCTACATGGCATCCCTTCAAATATTTAAACATGGCTATCATGTCCCCTCTTAACCTTCTCTTCTGCAGACTAAACATACCCAGCTCTCTAAGTCTATCCTCATAGGGCATGTCTTCCAGACCTCTCACCATTTTGGTCGCCCTTCTCTGGACTTGCTCCAGCTTGACCATGTCCTTCTTGAATTGGGGTGCCCAGAACTGGACACAGTATTCAAGATGAGGTCTAACCAAAGCAGAGTAGAGCGGTACCAGTACCTCCCTCGATCTAGACACCATACTCCTGTTGATGCAGCCGAGAATTGCATCGGCTTTCTTGGCTGCCGCATCACACTGCTGACTCATGTTCAGCTTGTGGTCTATGAAGACTCCTAGATCCCTTTCACACGTACTGCCATCCAGCCACTTGTCCCCCATCCTATATTTCTGTATTCCATTTTTTCTACCTAAGTGTAGAACCTTACACTTCTCTCTGTTGAATTTCATTTTGTTAGCCTTGGCCCAGCTCTCCAATCTATCCAGGTCATTTTGAATTTTGATCCTGTCCTCTGGCGTATTAGCAACCCCTCCCAATTTGGTGTCATCTGCAAGTTTGATGAGCATGCCCTCTATTCCTGCATCCAAGTCATTGATGAAGATATTGAATAGCACTGGACCCAGGACAGAACCCTGCGGCACTCCACTAGTCACTTCTCTCCAGGATGAGAAGCAGCCATTCGTGATCACTCTTTGGGTTCGGTCGGTCAACCAATTACAATTCCAACTAACAGTAGCCCTGTTCAGCCCGCATTTTGCTAGTTTCTTTGCAAGAATGTCATGGGGAAATTTGTCAAAGGCCTTACTGCAATCAAGATATGTTACGTCTATTGCATTCCCTTCATCTTTTAAACTTGTAACCCTATTGTAAAAAGAGATAAGATTAGTCTGGCACGACTTATTTCTAAGAAATCCATGTAGACTTCTAGTGATTACAACATTGCTTTCTAAGTAATTACTGTTTACTGACTGTTTAATGATCTGCTCTAGGATCTTTCCTGGTATTGATGTCAGGCTGACCGGGTGATAATTATTTGTGTCCTCTTTTTTTCCCTTTTTGAAGATAGGGATGACATTTGCCCTCCTCCAGTCTGCTGGGACTTCTCCTGTTCTCCAAGAGTTCTCAAGGATTATTGTCAGTGATTCAGAAATGACTTTTGCAAGTTCCTTTAATATCCTTGGATATAATTCATCTGGCCCTGGAGACTTGAATTCATCTAGTTTAACCAAATATTCCTGTACTACTTCTGTATCTATTCTGTGCTGCTCTTGCTCCCCTTCCTCCCCTGCTCCCCACCTCCCAGATTGAGTATTTCTATCATTTTAGGAGAAAACTGAGGCAAAGAAGGTGTTGAGTAGTTCTGCTTTCTCTCTTCCCTCTATTAGTAATTGGTTGTCTTTTCTGCACAGCGAACCTATCATTTCCTTGTTTTTCCTTTTCTGCGGACATATCTAAAAAGGCCTTTTTTTAAAAATTGTTTTTAATGTCTCTGGCAACCCTGAGTTCATTCTGCACTTTAGCTTTTCTGATCTTCTCCCTACATATCCTGGCTATTTGCTTGAATTTCTCTTCGGTAGTTTCACCATTCTTCCATTTCCTGTACATGTTTCTTTTAACACTTAGCTCATCTGAGAGTTCTTTCCTCAACCATTCTGGTTTCTTTAGTCACCTGCCATTTCTCCTCCTTATTGGCACAGTTTTCAATTGTGCCTTCAGTATCTCACTTTTAAGAAACTCCCATCCATCATGAACTCCTTTCTCTTTCAGTATTCTTGATCACAGGATTTCAGCAAGAAACTCCCTAAGTTTACAGAAATCAGCTTTTTTTAAAGTCTATATAGAAAGTTACAACACAGGCTCTATGTTCTATACAAGCAGAGATACATACATGTAATATAATGTGGATGCAATCAAGCAAGGTACATAATAACCCCAGTAAACATGATGAACAGCAAGTACTAACTAGACCTGCTTAATATGGAAGGACAGTCAAACCACACAGCAAAAGACAAGACATCATTACATAAGAGTAAGTATTGACAATCAAGCTCCAATGCATACATACAGCAAAATCTATGACAGCAAAGTCCATGGTCCATTGTAGTACATTAATTACATGGTTGGTTTCAGTATTAGTGCTCTTTTTAAGCCAATAGGGTTTCTTGAGAATATTGCTGTATCATCTCCATAAAGTAGAGCTGAGATATGCCTTCCATCTAGTTTTGGAGGATGGAAGTTTGTGTTATCAAGGTGACCCACCAGGTTGTTGATGTAAAAGCTGAACAGGAGTGGAGCTAGAATGCAACCTTGCTTGATGCCCTTCTTGGTGGTGATGGCATTGGTGAGATGACTACATCTTACTTTACATGATGTCCCTTCGTACAGCCTGCGAATTAGAAGGAGTAGATGCCAATCAATAGAAAAAGCCTCTAATTTTCCCCCACAGTTAAGTTTGAGATATAGTCAAAAGCTGTTTTAAAGTCTATATAGGCAAAACAGAGAGAGGCTGTGTTGTAGGAGGAATATTTTTCAATGAGGTGGTGGAGTACAAGGCACTGATCGGTCTTCCCTAAAGCCAGTTTGTTCCTCTGCAAGTACATTTTCTTGCTCCAACCAGATCTGGAATTTCCACTGTAAGGCCATTTCCACACTACACTCTATAGCGCAATTATTCCACTTTCAACATCCTATGGAATCCTGGGGTTTACAGTTTAGGGAGGGGTCGGCAGCCCCTCCCTAAACTGCAAACCCCAGGATTCCATAGGATGTTGAAAGTGGAATAATCGTGCTATAAGAGTGTAGTGCGGAAATGGCCTAAGTGTCTTGCATATAGTTTGTATACAGGAGCTCTGGTGGCACAGTGGTTAAATGCCACTACTGCAACCACAAGGTTGTGAGTTCGATCCTGCCAGGCTCCAAGGTTGACTCAGCCTTCCATCCTTTCGCAGGTCGGTAAAATGAGTACCCAGCTTGTTGGGGGCAATTAGCTAAAAATACATTGTAAACCGCTTAGATAACACTTAGTTGATAGGCGGTATAGAAATAAATGCTATATAAACTTGCTATTGCTGATTGTATTGAGGAGCCTGATTGGTCTATAGTTGGCAGGATCATCCTTTCTTCCTTTTTTATATATGGGGACAATGATTGCAAGCCCCCAGTCCTTGAGTGCTTGGCCATAGTTGTCAATGCAGGTGAAAAGTGAGGCCACGATAGGGGCCCAGAATTCCAAATTGTTTTTGATGGCTTCTGGAGGAATTAAGTCTTCACCTGTGGCTTTCCCCATTCTCTGTTTCACTACAAAGCTCTTGATCTCTGTCTGATGCTGTCACTGGTGCCCACCTTGGGAGATTCTCTATATTTTTGATGGCACATTCTGTTTCAAGATAAGTGTCCTTATAGAGTGCTTTAAAGTGATTGTCCCAGATCCCTGAGAGGATATGGCAGTCCATAGTAACTGGTGCGTTACTTTTGTTGGGAGTGGCTGTTACTCCAAAACGTAGGTGCCACAAGGGCCACCCTGCAATGCCAAATACCTCCTTGAAAAAGTGGGGAATTAATTAGCTCAAATCAGGAGGCTGCGAGAGGGGGGCAACTTAGCGAGATCTTTCCTACCAGTGTTCACAGGCACATGCAGAAACAGAACCAGCCAGAGATTCATAAGTAAGCTAAAAATGTGTTTTATTGAGGGGAATTCGCTCATGCATGCACACAAGATACACACAATCACACATTCACACAAGAGTTAACTGAAAGAAAAAGGGGGAAAAAATCATAGAGAGGCTGAGGGGTTTGGGGGATTTATAATTACCAGTCCAGAAGAGTAGTGAAGAGCAGAAATGTGTTTTGGCTTAGGTGGGACGTAAGGACAGTTCTCATTCAGGAGCCAGATGGACAGAGTGACGGGTAGACCTTCAAAACACTGCACTGGACATCCTGAAATCATGGGTATTTGTACCCTGAAAATGGCTTGTGGCTGTGAAAGTTCCAGATGCAAAACAAAGGGAACCTGTTGTGGACAATGAGTCTTTCGCCTGTTGATGGGCTTAGTGCTCTGATTGACAAAGACATGATATAGGTGTTGTAATAGCTGTCTATTGTGGGTGCTGTGAAGAAAGAGGAAAGAATCCAGGTGTGCAAGGGATGGATATCTGTCAATCAGCTGACATTTGAATGGCAGTAGCTGCAAAATGAGAGGCCAGTTCATCAGGTAGAGAGGGGAACTTCATTTCTAGAGTCTAAGACAATTCATAGGCCTTGAGTATGCTCAGAGTTGGAGGATGTGCTTAGGTTCCATGAAGAGTAGTTTTTTGCATATTTGGAGAGGTGGAGTGAGAGTTCCATCCCCCCCCCGAAACTGTGGTACAGTAGGAGCATTCTTTGGCTTTCGAGGCTTTCCTGGATCAGTGGTTGCCTCGCATGTTGAATCAGCTTTTGCTTGTGGTGGTCTGTCTCAGCATAGTTGGTAGACTGGACCAACATCTTTTCAGTGCATCAGGGCTCAAGATGAAGTCAACAGAGTTCCTGTATTTTCAGGGATGAAACTGAGAGAAAGGTTAGTAATAGGGCCCCTCCAGCCTAAAGCTGGGGGCCATCAGTCACACATGTGCTGATGTTTCAAGGAGATTGGTGTTGCCTTGCCTTATGGGTATGCAACACTAAGAGAGAAGACCAGTTTTGCAGACTAAAGGAAAGATTGAGCCTTGGCTGCATTGGCCAATTCACCAACAGCTCACAATTTTAGGAGCTGGCAGCTCATCCAATATGCTAAACCAGCAAGACAGAAAACTAACAAAATTTGAAATGCCAGAATGACACTGTGTTGTTCAAGTTTGGAGCCATGTTGCCTTTGTTGCAAAAGGGGAAGAAGTTTAAAATCTACAATTACAACTACGACTAAGACAAACTATATACAGTAAAAAGGGGAAACTTTGCTTGAGTGTGTCTCTTCAAGGTGGCTGCCAGCCCATGAAGGGAAGTGGAGCTATTGCCTCGCTACTTGGCTGCTGCACAAAAGAGGGGATTGCCCAGTCTGGGGGCTTTCTTTTCCAGTCTTTCAGAGCTGACAGCTTGTGCATTTTTGAAATTGCCTGTTTGAGTGGCTGTGCCCACGCAGCATCTGTCTTAGAGTGGAGGCTGGTACTTATCCAAAATGCCTCCTGGAGTAATGCATTTCGTGGCAGGATAGTGATCGAGACAGAGCCATTATTGGGTGCCACAGGGCATGAATGCAACTTGGCATCAGTATAGCTCTGTGGAGGGGAAGGCAGTAGCCACATCCAACTCTGTGTGGTATTTGGGGTTCGCAGTAGCGGTTTGAAATCTCTCCTGATGGAACACAGTTAAGGGGAGTATGTAGTGTCAAGTCAGGGTGTGCCAGGGTGAGTGCCTTTGCTAACTTGTGCTCTGGTTGGACAGGAGCATTTTGCTGCTTGGATCCCCAGTCTGACAGGAAATTCTCTTGAAAGAGGGCATGGAGAGAACAGACTCTCTCTGCCAAGGATTCAAGAAAATCTCAAGGGAAACTGCAGGTTTCTAACAGGGGACTCAGAGAGGGAACAATGGCAAGTTCTGGAAGCTTGGGGTTAGCTTCCACTTGCTGTGTATTCTCCTTGCTCTGGCTCTCACACATGCTGGCAATATTCTGTGCCTTATCTGATCCTATGGGGGTTTCTTCCTGAACCTTATTTTTGCACAAGCCTTCTCTGTGCTCTGAAAGCACCATAGTCTCAGAGGTGGTTGGATTCACACTCATGGCTAGATCAGGGTGAGGGACAATCGGCTTTGTTCCAGTGTCCACTGGGAGCTTAGTGAGGGATTCTGCCCATGAGGTCTGGATGCCCGCTCTAACCATCTGCCTTCCCTGGCTGTTGGGCTTTGTGTGAGCTACAACTCTTTGGGGAAGTGCTTTGGACCTCGGGCATCCCTAACATGTCATGTCCATGTTCTGTGTGTAGCTCAGTAGGACTGCATCCACCAACTGTGTGCTTCCAACAAAGCTCCCTGCAGCTTCAGGAATGCATCTATCAACTCAGTGGTTGGCCTCATGTGGAATTGAGACATGTTGGCTCCTGCTGTCTTTAGCAGCTCCCATACATGTCTTCGTTCCTTACTGTAAACCAACTGCTGAGGATAATAACCTCCAGACTGCTGCCTAGGGTTTGAGGTGTGGCTCAGGTTTCCTAGTCCTTTCTGTTGCATGGGGGCAGAAAAAACATTGCCTCGGCCATGGCTGTTGCCAGAAATGGAGTTACCATGCTGGTCTCTCCAGTTTTGACTACTGGTGCCATCACCCGAGTGTTTGTCTCTCTCCCCCCAGCTACCATGAGGAGCTATGTTTCCTCAACTGCCTGCACTGTTGTACTGTGTGTGGGAGCCATGACTGCTGTATGACACTCCCAAGACCTGGTTTCTGTGCTCCCAAGACCTGGTTACTGTGTTCATGAGGGGGACCTTGGGATTCCTAACATTGCCTGATTTCTAGGAGATCGGGACCCTACGTATTTACTTTGATAAAGTGGCCCATGTGAGCTCATCAGCATTCAAGAGACCTAAAGCCATCTTGGTTTGGGAGTCAAAGCCTCCATAAAGGAGAGTTTTAAACTCCTCAGTGTCAAAATCGAATGTGCCTAGCCTAGGAGAGGGAACAACCTTGCTAGCTAGGATAGCCAAAAACTTCTTCCTAGCAACATAAGCCTATGGGTTTTCTTCTGGGATCTGTCTCTCAACAACAAAGAGTGCATTTGCATTCTGCCCTGGCCACAAGATCTGGATGATCTCTTTCATCCAGTCATGGTTGTCCAAAGCAACCAGTTCGTGTGCTGCCACTGCAGACTCTAAGGTGGGCAGGTCTGCAGGGGACATACAAAGTCTGACTAACTGGATCAAGTCCTGGCCATTAACTGTGGAGTACAAATGGGCAATGGCATTCAGCCACATGATATCTGTATCCTTATTTAAGGGGCTTAGCTGGTCAGCAATGGCCTTGGCTTCAGTAGCTCTCCAGGGGACATGAACTGTTGTCACTTTCTGTACCTCATCGCTATCATCAGAGGCTTCAGCCCTGCACCTTGTCATGGACCTGGTCTCAACTGGGTGGAGTGGCATGGGCTCTTCCCAGTTGGGGTTGAAGGGAGTCTGGGGGTATGCATCCTCGGGAAGAAATTCTTCCAAAGCATACACTGGGATGGGAGAAACTGCTTTGGGATACACTGCAGAGATCACAGCTTCTCTAGCGTCTAGTCCTTCGGTTACTTCTGCGAGCTTGCGCTCACAAGACTCATGGCTGGTTAACTAGAAATTGAGCTGCATACTGTGCCTTGGTGAGATCACTCTCCAGGGTGGCAACTTTTGCCTTGAGAGTTTGATTTTCTACCATGGATATATCCAATTTTGCACGGCCTCTTGGGCTGAGGCAGAAAAGGCCAATTTATCCGCCATCAGCATCTGATTTTGGGCTTTTACAATGTCCAGTTCTTTTGCCAGATTGTCAGCCATCCTACGGAGATCGTTTATTAAATGGGTGGCATCATTCATAGCCATCCAGAATCCCCATGCTACCATGGCATCTTTACATAGGCCAAAAAGTTATTTTTCTCTGCTTTTGGTGTGGTAAACTTCCTGCAGGGTTTGGAAGGGATCCTCAGTGTTAAACAACCCTTCTTTCCATGGGTTATTGCCTGTTTTAATAACCTGCTTCTCTAATTTATCTTTTTTGCCCTTACGGCAGAACATGATGCCAATTCAAAAATGCCAGTTCAAAAACACCAAATCAAAAGTTTGCCAATTCAAATTGCCAATAAAAATAAGAAGCAAGGGTGCATTCTAACACACGTGCTAAACACAAAAGCAAACAAGAGTCAAATTAAAAAAATACTTTTAACTCAGGGGACACCCACTCATGTTTCCCTTGAGCCCACTGGCCAGGACACACCCGTGGAACCAGCAGTAAACAGAGGACCAGGCACTCAGGGACAGAAAGGTCATGTGTGACCCTTTTGGGGAGATCCTTGGTGCTCACCACACACAGTGCTTGCCAAGGGGGAAAACGAACGCAGAAAAAGGAACCTAACACTGTTTGGCTGAACAGTGGGGGAAAAGGAATGGAAACAAACTAAGCCCTGCCTATATGCTTTTTTGAGGGAGGGGTACCTTCCTACCACTCAGGATAAAGCCTTAACCTAGGGACAGTGGCGGCCCCACATGGCATTGCACACTGCCCAACTATTGGTCACCACCACACATGGTGCGCAGACCACAATTTCTCTAGAGACTCATACAAGGGATTGGGGCTTCCTACCCGCCTTAACAATTACAATGGCACACAGGCCTAACTTTACAAAGGCACACAGGCCTGGCTGAAGTGGCACACAGACCACACAAACAGAGACACTAGCAATTTTGAGGTGTGTGTGTTCCTAACGTGTTTCTTAGCCCTAACACTCTGGATCCCACACAAATAAACCCAAGTTAGGGAATGATTCCCATGACAGTTTGTGCACAACTCTTGTGTTCTGACTTGATTCACTGCAAAGCTAGTGATCAAGCAGGGACGGCTGCCATACACAAATCAAGACAGAAGGAGGAAAGATTCCCAACCCAACAGTAGCCCTTTGGCTCAAGCACACGGATTCTCATTCACACATTTTCCTAGCTGGCTGGGATTCCTACATTTACCTACATCTGCACTTCCTTTGCCAAGTGTGTCAACTTCACAGGGCAAGGGTGCAGGGTAGTGCCCGCGTTACTCCACCAATCTTGTTCCTCCAAAACGTAGGTGACACAAGGGCCACCCTGCAATGCCAAATACCTCCTTGAAAAAGTGGGGAATTAATTAGCTCAAATCAGGAGGCTGCGAGAGGGGGGCAACTTAGCGAGATCTTTCCTACCAGTGTTTACGGGCACACACAGGAAAAGAACCAGCCAGAGATTCAGAAGTAAGCTAAAAATGTATTTTATAGAGGGGAATTCGCTCATGCATGCACACAAGAGAGGTTTGGGGGATTTATAATTACCAGTCCAGAAGAGTAGTGAAGAGCAGAAATGTGTTTTGGCTTAGGTAGGACGTAAGGACAGTTCTCATTCAGGAGCCAGATGGACAGAGTGACGGGTAGACCTTCAAAACACTGCACTGGACATCCTGAAATCAGGGGTATTTGTACCCTGAAAATGGCTTGTGGCTGTGAAAGTTCCAGATGCAAGACAAAGAGAATCTGTTGTGGACAATGAGTCTTTCGCCTGTTGATGGGCTTAGTGCTCTGATTGACAAAGACATGATAGGTGTTGTAATAGCTGTCTATTGTGGGTGCTGTGAGGAAAGAGGAAAGAATCCAGGTATACAAGGGATGGATATTTGTAAATCAGTGTCCTGGTGGGCTCCTCACAGTTGGATTCACTGGAAAATTCCAGCTTCTGTTTAAGGAATGGTGTGAATTTGCCTGACAAATGACTCAGTCTTACCTGGAGGAAGTTTTGAACTGACCTGTCCTTCTCACATATATAGTCAAATTCTTTCCCTCACTCAGTTTGACCTCTCCGTCACCCCTCACGCTTGGATTTGATATCAGAGCCAATAAAATGTGTTGCCAATTACACATGATGCCAATTAGATATGGTGCCCATCCAAACCATACTGACAGTGGGGACCCCCAAAGTGGGGCATGCTTAATTAACTGGCTAGTTAGTTTGTATGTTTATTGTAGGCATAGAGGGAGCTGCCTAGAGTAAAGTTCCTGTTGTTTGGTCAACATCCACTTCCCTTTACATATTCTCTTCCTTTCCCCCTTTTTGTTCTTCTGCTTCCCTGCAAGCATGTGGTCTCTGATCCTCTGGCAAGCAGGCTTCTCTGTAAATGTGTGACTGCTTAATTTCTTCCTACCTTTCTTCAAGAATCTGAACCGGTGTAAACTATGCACAAGATTATGTGAGTAAATCCTTTTTACATACCTTTAGCCAAACTGTTTGTGATTTTTGGCTAGATGAAGTGTATCTGGGGTGGAGTGATAGAAGTGGGGCTGGTAATCTGTTCAACTTTTGTTTGTGCATTTACTAAATGCTCTGCTGGTTGGGAGACCTACCAATCTCTCAATTCTAATATTTCCCAACAACTTTGGGAGCTTGATGTAATATGTCAAAATAGAGCTGAGTTGTTAGATTTAACTGCCTGAATAAATTGCGTCCAATTATTCTTCATAACTTCTTTTTTCTTGTACACCAACAATTTTTTATAGTCTCCCTTCTGCTGGAGCAGTTTTAGCACAACTTCTGGTATAGTATTGGATACATAAGCCTGGTAAGTGGTAACTGGAGCTTTTTTAACATTAACGCATTCCTTGTCAAACCATGGCTTTGAGTGTTGCTGTTGTTGTTGCCTCCGGTGTGCGCTGATTTTGTGGTTTAGATGTTGGATAAGAGTGTTGTAATTCTTCAAAAGTTCATCAGGGGACTCAGTCGATATCAGGGCAGTCCAAATATACTGAAAGCGGTCTGAGGCAATTACCTCCTTATTTTTTGATTTAGCTGAGGGGTCCATTTAGCTTGATGATAAGTCCTTCCTGATGGCATTATAGAGAGTTGATAACAGTCCTTGGTGTGAGTCTCCTGAGTGAAATCACTTAGGAGTAGCTGAATTGGGAAATGATTGCTTTCAGATCTGGGCATGACTTCTAGGTTCTTGGCATAGGAGAGAAGGTCCCCAGAAATGATTATGTAGTCGATAGTGCTAATTCTGGACTCAGAAAGATAAGTGAATTTGCCTGGACAATCACTTTTCAGAGCACCGTTTAAGATTTGAAGGTTTAGCCTGAAGACTGTTTGGGCCAGACAGAGGCCTGCAAAGTTTGATTTCTTGTCTTTTGAGCAGTGAGTGAGAAGAGCTCCATCCTCTTCAAGGTTGGAGGGAGGACGTTTGTGCTGGACGTATAGGGTATGATCATTGGGGCCCAGCCTAGCATTAAAGTCTCCACCCCCCCCCCCAGGACTACAAATGTATTTGGATTCTGCAATATGAGATTAGCAGTGCATGATTCCAGTTTGGCGCACAGAGTTCTAATTTGGGATTTCTTCTTCATCGGAGGCATATAGATATTTATTATCAACAGAGTGCAATGGCTGAATTGGATTAGCACTGCCATGGCATATGTTTTAAATGTGGGAAGAGGCCTGGTTATAGCACACAGAGTAGTGGAAACCAGTCCTCCCAGTCATCCTCTTGCTCTTCCTTGTTTCTTCCCTGGCAGTGCTGCAACTGAAAATGAATGAAAGCCATTTAGTAGCAGTTCCTTATTGGTCCATGATACCTGAATCAGTAAAATGTCATGTTGAGTGAGGAAGTCAGTGAAACAGGAATCTCCAACAGATTTAAGCCAGCCTATGACATTCCATGGCATAAGGTTTCCATTGTGCTGGTCACTTGATTGTCAAGCGATTGCACTGCAGAGTGAGGGCTGGGTGGGTGATTCACCCAGTGGCAGTTGATTCATGTTTGCAGATAGCTGTAGCTGTGTTTGGTGGTATAGCACTTTTTGTCTTCATGCCCCTGCCCGTTCTGGTAGGAAGGCTGGAGAAACCAGTATAGCATGAAGAGTAAAGTGGGGTTTCCCACAAGCCAGCAATGATCTCATCTCTTTTACAAGGAGCATCTTTTGGACTTCCGGTCGGGGCGGCAAAACCCGAATCCAGCCTGGGAAAAATAGCTGCTCCTAGGCTGTCAACACAAGCGGCAAATCCCAGGGAAACCTTAAATCTGGGGGGGCCAGACGATCCTGTGGGGGTCGTTGACGCCTGTTTTTTTAGAACGGGGCAAGCCCCCCCGGGGGAAGAGGGGCCCGGGGGGAATTCAAGGGGACCCAAGCTGTAAGCCTGCAAGCCGATGGCGCTTGGCGCTGGAAGACTAACAAAAGAAACAGCGGGTCAAAAACTGCCACAGCCGCTCACAGGTAGGATTTTTTTTCCTGAAGTGACGCCCGGATTCTTTTAATTTATTGAAGAAAAAGACGAAGAAATAAAAAATGCTGAACTTGATTGGAATACAAGGTAAACTCCAACAAGGAAATGACTAAGCCATAAGGAGAAATAAAAAAAAAGGGGGACTAAGGGTACTGTGTATTGACGGAAAGAAGTTGGATTGGTCGCTGCCCTTTTTAGGACAAGGAATTTTTCCCGCAAAAGGATATAAAAATACAAAAAGTTGGCTTTTTTTTGATTTTCAACCCAAAGAAACGACATAGTTGTTGTCTTTAGAGAAATTTCTGAATTTTTTGTGACAATAGATAAATTGACTATTAACAAGAACTGGGCTTGTGTATTTTAATTTTTTCCAAGACTTTGCTGCGGGACTCTATAATTGAACCAGGACCTTTTAAGATCGGAGAAATAGAAAAAGGTTCTAAACCTTAAACCCAAAGATTAACAGAAGACTTTGCGAGAGTGATTACTTGGTTCAAATAACAAAGGTCTGGACTGACAAAATGGAAATAGAACATCTTGAAAATTTTAAAGGGGAACTGTAAATTTTTTAGGAGATAAACAACGTGCCTTTGAACTGAAAAAGTGAAGGTGATTGGAAGTGAAACCGGAGTGTGATGCCTAAACTTTTTCCCAAGCAGGAAGCTAAAAGCCGAAAGGGGGAACAGAGCTGGAAGCGGGGAACTGACATAGACACGTATATAATTAGTATAAAATTCATATAGAAATTTTAAATTTGGGTAATTTTTTAAAAGAGTATTGATATAAGTTATATAAAGTGCATAAGTATAAAAAAAAGTTTAAGTATATCCCTTTATAAAGTGCTTAATTAAAAGAGTACACAAATTTATACATTTATTTGGTAAATACTTTTATTACTGTAGCTAAACTTAGCTAAGGTGTGTATACATAAAAAATACCTAGAAATTTAAATATCTCAGAAACAAGCTTGGTATTGGAAGAGAAACTCAATTCTGTTGAGAGAATTCAGTACCGTTAGATATTGTGTGTAATTGATGGGGTGGCTGCACCTGTGATAGCTTTGGGATAGTATTTGACTTCGCTGAAATAACCTTGAAGCTGTAAAGCCAAAATAAGACATCACCTGTGTTAGCTTTTTAACCATAACAAATAAGAAATCTTTAAAAATATATTCGGGGGAGAAGAGATTTCTTGTGTGGCTGAACAGCTCCATCTATTGGCGAATTGCTTGAACACAAGGTAACTTAATTGAATTCATATTTAAAGGGGAAGTATATATTATTTATAGAACAATTTAGTGTTATATATTGTGTTTGTATATTGTGTTTTTGTAAGAATACTTTAAAGATTTAAGCATATTTGTATTAGTTAAAGGGGGAAAAAAAATCAGAGTATCACTACCAGTGCATTCGTGATATAAGTGAGCAATGGCAACTGGTATAAGGAAACCCCAAACAAGACAAACAACTATTTCTACCACATTCCAACAAAAAAAGAAGGTCATCAATGGATTTAACAACTACAACTACATCCATGGATACAAAGTTGATCTTAGAAGAACTACGAAAATCTAGGCAAGAACTGAAAAAAGAGATAAGGCAGGATATAAAAAAAGCCGAGCTGAAATAAAAGCAGAAATAAAGAAAGAAATAGAAGGGTTAAGTAAAAAGATGGATGTAATTACGAAAGAAATGGCGGCAATGAAATCTGGGGGTAACAACTTTACAAGAAAAGTCTAGACAAATAGAGACACAGACGCAACATTTGAAGGAGAGACAAGACCAGGATGAGATGGCGATAAATAAATTTGAATTACGTTATAGAGAACGGTGTCAAGCTGAGAGGCGTTACGGAACAAGAAGGGAGAATGTTTATGACAGAATAGAAAAAGCCTTGATTGAATACACCCAACTGACTGAAGAAAGGATTCACGCAATTTTTGAAAGGATTTTTAGAATAAACTCACGAATAGCAAGAGAAAGAAATCTTCCGCGAGATATTGTGATTATTTTCACGAATATGAGGATGAAAGAGATCATATTACAAAGAAGTTCCCCAAAAAAAGTTGTTTATTGACTCCCAAGAGATAAGTGTATATAAAATATTGGCACAAGTATTAAGAAAGCGTCAAGATTAAAAATTTATTACCCAGTTGCTCATTAAGCAGAAAATAAACTATACATGGAACAGAACGGAAGGGGTTTTGTTCCGGATAAACAAAAAAGAAAAAAGAAAAACACAATAGAAAAAGCAAGAGAAATATATGAAAAGTTGAAGAAAGAAATTGAGAACTCAAAATTAACAGGAATGAGAAGGGACAGACAAATGATACCAGAGAGGAATGAGCAAGAAGATGACATAGAGGTCTAGAGAAGGACTCGGATGCGGGGGAAAAGTGGAATCAACAGAGGACATAGAAGGACTAGAAGGGGAAAGGAACAAATTAGAGGAAGAGATACAATACGCGGGAAATTAGATTATACTGAAGAGAATTAGAGGTGGAAAACAGAAAATTTTAAAAATTTTAATGCAAGAATGACACAAAACGAAGTTAAAATATTCTCTTGGAATACAAAAGGTATAAATTCACAATAAAACGTAGAAACATCTTTCACTTTTTAGAAAAGGCTAATTAGGATATCATCTCTTTGCAAAAAATGGTTTGCTCAGAAAGATATTAAATATTTAAGAAACCCAAAATTTTAGGACAGTGTTTTGTTTTTTTATGTAAAGAAAAAACGAGGTCTGGTGATATATGTTAAAAATAACTACGTGGCGAAAGAGATTTGCTCTGACCAAGATGGACATTATTTGATGTTGGAAGTTCATATGCGGGAACTTAAAGCATTGATAGTAGGAGTATACGCACCAATTGACCAAAAGCCGATTTTACCCCAAAATCAAGAAGCGAATTGTAGATTGTGTAAACGATATGTCTTTTGACAATAAAAATTTTTTTGGGGCGACTTTAATGGCGTGTTTAATCCACAAGAGGATAGATCGGAATGTAAGAAATTAAAGAAAAACCAGGGTAAACTTCCTAAAATTTTTTTTTTCAGATGATGGACCAATTGTCACTGTTGGATGTATGGACATTTAAACATGGAGCAGAAAAAGGATATACATTTTACTCAGTCATAATACAATGTCAAGAATTGATTTCTTTCGGGGTATCAAGGACATTACATACTTATCTACACGATATGGAAATACTCCCAAGGATAACATTGGATCATAATCCAATTTACTTAATTAAAATTTTTCGGTCAACTAAACAATGTAATTGGAAACTTTAAAGAAAAACTCTTAAAGATAAATTACTGGTGAATGATATGAAAAAAAAAACTACAGAACTACTTTAAGGAAAACATAAAATACAATATTGCTATGAAGACGGGGAATGCTTTTAAGGCAGTCATGAGAGGCCATTTGATAAAAATGGGGAAAATATAAAAAAAAAAAAAGCTAATTAAGAATTGATACAACTTATGGATTTATTAAAAAAAAAGAGAAAGATTTTCAAGATAATAGCTCAAATCAAAAATTGAAACTGGAAAAAGATCCATCCAGGATCAGATAGCTGCCAGAAATATGTCAGAGATAGAGAGAAAAATGAAATATTGCCATCTAAACCAATTTGAACACTCAAATAAGCCGGGGAAAAAGGCTATCATATAGATTACGTAAAGGGAAAAAGAGAGGGGAAGAATTTTTAAATTAAAAATGGGACAAAGAGAAATTACGGATCAAGAACAAATTAAGAGAATTTTTCAAAACTATTACGCACAGCTGTACAAAAAAGAGAAGACATTAGAGGAAAAAAGAAGGAAGAAATAAGGAAATATTTAGACAAACACAAAGTATGGTCAGTACCTGACGAACAAAAGGAGTTCTTGAATGCTGAAATTACTAAAGAGGAAGTATCGGATGCCATTAAGAGGTTGAAAATTTCCAAAGCTCCAGGACCAGATGGCTTTACAGCTTCTTTTTATAAAACCTTTGAAGAGGATATCGTGGCACCATTAACGGAAACTTTAAATGAAATAAAACAGAAAGGAATACCAGAATCTTGGAAAGGTGCAAAATTTAAAATTTAAATTTCCCAAAAAAAAGGGAAAGATCCGACCCTTTCCAGAAAACTATCGACCAATTTCTCTGCTTAATATAGATTATAAAATATTTACAACGATACCTTCAGAAAGATTTAGGAAAGTTTTAAATCAAATAATTCACAACGACCAAAATGGTTTTTTTACCAAATAGACAACTTAGGAATAACACCAGAATTTTACTTAATGCAAAGAATATTTTAAAAAAAGAAATGAAAGAAAATTGGCGATAATGTTCCTGGATGCTGAAAAAGCATTCCACAAGGTCAGTTGGTTATTTATTTAAGTATTAAAAAAGCGGGGTGTGGTAACAATTTCGTTGAATGGATTGAGGCTATTTAAAAATACAAAGAGCAAAATTAGTTGTAAATGGAGAAAAAACAAGGAAATACAAATCGACAGGGGGGTAAGACAAGGATGCCCAATTTCGCCTTTGTTGTTCATAGCAATGCTGGAAATATTAAATACAAGTATAAGATCTAATCTGGCCATTAAAGGGATAAAGATTAAAGATCAAGAATATAAATTGCGAAACTTTTGCTGATGATTTGATTTTCTTCATGGAGGAACCAACTGCAGGATTTCCAAAAATTAATGACGGAAATAAATAAATTTGGAAAGGCCACAGGATTTAAAAAAAATAAAAAAAAAACTTATATTATGACTAAAAATTTGAGACAAAGGGAGAAAGAAGAAATTACAAAGATGTCTGGCTTCAAAATTGAGAAGAAAGTGAAGTACTTAGGATTTTGGTTCACCGAGTCCAAAAAAGATTTTTTTATAACAATTACAAAAAAATTTGGAAGGAAATTGAGATGGACTTAAAAAAAATGGAAGGCCCAATTTGTCATTAAGGAAGAATCGCGGCTATAAAAATGAGCGTTCTCCCTAAAATTTAAATTTTTTTTTTCAAAACCTCCCTATTATTACAAATGAGAAACCTTTTAAAGTCTGGGAAAAGGAAATATCTAAATTTATATGGGCAGATAAGAAACCACAAATTAAAAGGAAATTGATGACTGAATTACCCAAGCAAGGCGGTTGTGGCTTACCGGATTTAAGACTATATTACTACGCGAACGCCATGACGTGGATATGTGACTGGATCCAGTTGAAAGATAGAAGAACACTGACAAATGAAGGGGCAAATATGAGGTTTGGTTTTCATGCATATTTGTGGTATGAGAAAAAAGAAGATTTATAAGGAATTTAATAATCATTATGTACGTAGATCTTTAATTAGAATATGGAAAAATAGAAAAAACGAACATACACAAAAATACCCTTATGGATATCTCCCCAGGAAGCATTTTATGCAGATTGGACAGATAAAGAACAAGACTGGCTTAGATATAAAGATCTTGTACGGACTACAGGTTTGGAGCGAGTCATTTACTGTCATGGGAAGAGTTAGAAGAAGCGGGACAAATTAAACTGGTTTCCAACTTTCAATTAAAAGAGAGATTTATAAAGGACTTACAAGAAAAAGGAATTTCTGCTTAAATATCTTATAATGATTTACAGTCCATTATATTTTTGATAACCAGACAGAAGATTTCTCTTTTTTATAAATATTTTTTGGCCAAAAAATTAGGATGAAAAAAAAAAAGACGTTATGATAACATGGGCTAAAAAATTTCAGCATGAAATTTCTTTAAAAAAATTGGGGGAAATTTGGGGTGGAAGGGGTACATTGAAATTTACCAGCTCACAAAAAATTTAAAAGAACTTTATAAAGATGATGTATCGGTGCTACTTAACACCAGAAAAGATAAGTAAAATATACAATACCAGAAATAACAAATGCTGGAAATGTAAAGAGAACACGGGTACGTTTTTCCATGCCTGGTGGATGTGTTCCCTGACTTTAAAAAATACTGGGTTACACAAGGTAATAAAGGAAATTTTTAACATAGCTTTTCCTATTATGCCCGAATTTTATTTGTTAAACATGACATTTATGTTTAATAAGAAATTTTCAATGAGAAATAAAAAAATTATACTTTATTTAGTGGCGGCAGCAAGACTTGTGTTTGCTAGAACATGGAAGTTAGAAACTGTCCCCAAATATCACATTGGGCCCAGAAAATAGCTGAGTTAAAACAATTTGATACTTTCTCGTTATATTTATAAGGAAAAGTGAGTGGAAACTGGTACAAAGGGAGACGGGGGGGCAACAAGTGGTACAGTACATGTTGGATAAAGGGTATTGGGCCTGAAGGAATTAGTATAAAAATGTTATTTAGACCGAAGTTAGTTAAAGAATAGAGGAAGTAATGGGTATTGCATGAAGTTGTGTATATTGTAAATGTATAAAGGAGAGAAGACTAGAGAGAAAGGTGAAGTCAAAACACTGTTAGAAATTGAGAACATCAAGTTAAGTTTTATAATTGTAATAGGTATTTAGGGAGCTTCAAGAAGATATTCTAGTCAGTAATTGATTCCGGTCGAGTAGACATGGAAGTCAGGAAATGTGTGAAGACAACTTGATAATGATGATATTAATGAGAAAAAATTACTAAAAATACATTTCCATGGAAATGTAAATAGATATAAAAATGATATTTGTAATATAACTTTGATAGAATAATGTGTATGCTATGGTTTTATTATATATTTGTATATGTAAAAATAAAAAATTTAAAAAAAAAAACAAGGAGCATCTTTTGGCTTTTTCCAATGAGATAGGAGGTGGTGAGGGCTGTCTTTTTTTTAGGTAGGGTTTACACTGGGGGTTTTTTGAGTCCTCTGGAATTTAATTGTGGATGAGGCACATCTTCAGTGGAAGGCATTCTGGATGATGATTTTCCCACATGGGATTTTATGGCTTCTTTGAGTACAGTTAGAGATTAATCACTTCCACTTTCTCTGCCAGAATCATAAAGATCAGATTGGTATACTGATAGGTTTCTGCAAGTCCATGGAGAAGGGGGTAGTTTCCATAAGCTGGATTGCTGCTGGAATTTTTCTGAAAGGGGTGTATGTGTCCAGATACCTGTAAGCTTTTCTCTCAATTTAAGTAATTCTTGATTTATAGCCTGAGGTTCTTCCTTTTAAAGTACGCTTAGGCTCTTCATCTTCGACACGAGTAGCAAGTTTACTGCATAAGTTCTCAGGGCTTTTATCTTCAGGGTTATGTTGGAAGACTGACAGTTTTGATATGATGTGCTTGCCAAAGAAATTTACTCATTTGTGTCAGTCTGTTAGGAACAGATGCCTGATTAAAGGTCAAAAATATGTGTTTGATTGCTTTTGGGCTGGTTAGATAGTTAAAGTCTTTTAAGTCAATTGTTCTGCTGTGTAAGTTTAAAAGTTGGGAAAGAAATCTTGCAATTGATTTGTGGCTGTTCCAAATATGGGCATTATGAAGTATTTCTAAGAGGAGTTGCTTTTTCTGTCACACACAGCAATGTTTAACTACATCCGGGTCCCTGGCTGATGTAGGGCAAGTTTCAATGTGACTAAATCCTGCAGTCTTTTTAACCCCCTGTTTGCCATAAGGAATACGTTTCTCCATAAGGAATATATTTCTTATTTGCAATATCATTTAGTCTCTGCAATATGAGGATCAAAGTTTCTGCAGAGAGTAAGCAGGCTTCATGGAGGGGCAGAGCAATATTATTGTAGGGTATATTGCCAGCAAACTCAGGGAGATTGTCCCTGTTATCTCCGTTATCTTGCCATTCTGGAGAGTAACCATTTCCAACAAATATTTGAAGAGCTATTTTATATTTTTGACCATATTTCTGGTGTTAGATACCATCTATTTTTATATTTATTTTATAAAAGTTTTCTCTCAAATCATAACTCAAAGTAAAATTTTAAATTTCCTGTCCATATTCTTTTGATGAGTAAATTTTTGTGTTCATTTAACCATATAGTCTTCTTGTTATTCTTTGACCATTATTTCTATTTTGACAAAATAAGTTATAATATCCCTCAGAAGATTGCTCTGTCGTGCCACCCAAGAATCCAAATGATACATCCTGTCAATTTCAGAAGATTTTTTTTATGTCAATTTCTGAAAAGTCATTTAGGGCATGAGGAACTTTTAAGTAAATATTTTCACCTTGAGTTTCTGGAATTCCTCTTATTTGAGACATTTTTCTGTTTTTCTATGTTCCAACAGAGCCACCAATCTGTCCCTGATCAACAGGCAGCTTTTCAGAAATTTGTCAGTCACATGTTGCAGATTCTGCATTCTATCTTCCAGAGCATCCATTTTTTGATGATCAACCATGAAATAATGAGACCGTATACAAAACTGGATGTAAGAGCAATTTTATTCAAACTGACCTATTTAAAGTTGTCTTGGCCTGAAAGGAGCAACTAGGGGTGAGCAACCTGATGTGGGTCCAGCTGAAGTAGACATCACCATGTGACAAATTCCACAGCTTTCCCTTGGGAGAAACATCTCAGCCCTGAGGTCACTCCAAATAATTTTGGTTGCTCCCTCATCCAGCATAACTGGAAGGTAACCTTGGAAACTCCTGCCAAAGCTACAGGTTCCGACAAAGGAAAGCCCTAATCCCAGGTGAACCTCAAGGGTAGGCTCCTTCTGAAATGCTGAGCCCTAATAAAGGGAGTTCCAGAACCCCACCCTACACCAAAAGGGTGCTAAGAGGTGAACACCAAAGTCTAATACTCACCTCTACCTGCCATAAGCAAAGGACAAGCATCTGCTTAGTCCCTTCCCCCACCAGGCCAGACAAGATGGCCTCACCCCCTGTTGCAAATCTTCTAGGAACAACTCATTCCCTTAACTCCAACAGATGCACTCCACCAGCACAGTAGAGCTCTTAATGTTGGAGGACAATATTGGGATGTGGTAAACATTGGCCAAAACCCTTGCCTAGGGCATTACTAATTCCATTGTTCATCATTCTTCTTGCATGATCAATGCACTTAGGGTTCTCCATCCCACCCCACACTTGATGAGGCAACATCACGGAGAACACCAGGGAAACCCAGGCCAACAACTTTTAATAACATGAAAATCATTCAACACCTACAGAACAAAGGCCTTGCTTTCAACAAGCCTAGGTCATTACTACCAAAATGAATGACCAGAACATCAGGTAGAGGCCCACAGCACTTCTCAAATAACAATGACAACAATCCAATCCACTGCAGACTTTGCTTTTCCTAGCCACTCTACAGGTGCAAACTCAGCCCCAGCTGAGAGCCAACATGGCAGATTTGGGGCTGTGCATCACCCAAAAAAGCATGCTGTGGCTGCAAATCAGAACCCAACGTCTTGCCACCCAGGACCTACAATTAGTGAAAAAATAGAAAAAACCATAACAGATTAATAAAGTAATGTAATTCAAAATGGCAAAAAATGAACACACCTCTTAGCTGCTGAGGATTTCCAGTGCCTGATGCGCTGAATGTCCTGAGGGCCTAAACCCATTGCAGCAGCCATGGAGGTAGCCCCAAGCCTGAAGGAATGGGTATAAAACTTAGCTCCTCCAAGATGCAAGTGCTGCAATGCCATTGAAGTCACTGTCCAAAATTGAAACCTGGTGAGGGGTGAAAGTTTAACATGACAGAATAAAGGACCCAATGACTGTCCCTTGAGTTTGACATAGGCCCTTTCTGCATGGCATTTGCCATGCGAAAGGGCGCCTCGAGCATTGTACGATTGTGAGGAGCGATCTGCATGATGAACTCACAATTGCGCAATGCTCCAGGGGCCGGCAGGTGCCAATCGCGCAGCTTTTCTTTTTCGACCGGAAGCCGAAAATGGTGCATGATCGTGCTTTGCTCCTGGGCCCCGCGCACACTTTCCTGGTGTGTGGAGCCTCCGGAGCCGCGCTGGTCATGCTTTCTGCCCCAGCGCAGCCAGGGAAACTCTAAGGTTGTGCTGTGGAAGGAGGAGGCGGGGCACTCGTGTGAGCAGGCAGCTTGTGTGGAGCTGAAGCAGCAGGGACATGAGACCCTCTCACCAGAGGCTGCTCACACAATCCCCGCACCCCAGCGCTGGAAAAAGGTAAGGTGAGGAAAGGGCCATAGTGTTGCAGTGCACACACAGGACAGACAGTAGGATCAGAACTAAACCCCAATGGAAGGGTAGCTCTCTTCCCAACCTGATCCATTTTAGAGCATCTGATGTGTAAAACAGCACTCTCCTGAACAAATTCCTAATCAGAAAATTCTAAAACCTCTCCAGAAGTATTGCCTTTGAAATCACAACCAGTATACTAATTCACTGGGTGCCAAAGAAGGCAGTCAGAGAAGTGGCTTGAAAGAGCAACACCTTGAAGGGAGAACTATAAACATCACTCAATCCCCTAAGCACCACCACCAGCTACAGTGGAACACAGATGTCAGCCACCTAACCACGCTCCCTAGATCAACCTTCTAGAGCCCTACAAACCTGAAAATCGGCTGTAGAATCTGCTATTCCTTGTGCTTTGTTCATGAAGGCCAATGCAGAGCATTTGGATTTAATTGATTGAGGCACCAACCCCCTATCCCTCAAAAAGATGCAATAATGCAAAACATGCTCAACCGGGAGAGGCCAAGAGGCCTCAACCCATTAATACTCCTAAAAGACTCCAACTCCCTCCTGGTCCTTGATAAACATGGCTGGTGCTGGGGACTAAGGACAAGGCTATGGCCCTTGCAATCTCACCCCTTCAAGGTTCCACAGGTCTGGAGGCAGGAAAACCTGTTCATAGTCTGCCTCTGGGGCCAGCTGACTGAAGGGTTCAGTTAGCAGAAAAGAGCATAAGATGTGCCATTATCCACACCAGCCACATGGAGTGCTGTAAACGATATATTGTAATGTAAAATCTATAGGACAAAAGCCTTAAATAACATAATTCTGGGTAGCTTAGAAAGCATAGTGCTGATAACATGGCTGCAGCCCAGGTTATCACACCAAAAATGAATTGTGGATTGGCAAATTCATCTGCCCATATCCTAACAGCCACCATGATCAGGAAAAAAAAAAGTCCAGCAAAGTCAAATCCTCTAACAAACCAGTATCAGCCCATTCTAATCGCCATAAATGAGCACACCAATGCTGACTAAAATAAACTCCAAAACCATGGAGCCCATAGCATCTGAAAAGATCTTCAAGGCATCCTTAACCTACAACTCATTCCTCCAAAATGATGCTCCATTAAATTAAGACAAAAACAAGCAATTCAGCCTTAATGCCTCATGGCACTTTAACCCTGAAGTGGGATTTCCGAACATCAATCGTCAGGTCACAAAACCTCTGAAGGAAAGCCTGACCCAGAGCCATTACTCCACAAGCAAAATTCAGGTGTCCAATAAGAACTTGAAACTCCTTGGAAGCAGGTTTCTGAAGCCCTAAACAGTGCAAAACTCACTCAGCCAAATCATCTAATTTTTCCTTTGTCAAATGGCAGTATTGGTTAACAGTATCGGTTTCAATACTCAAGAAAACTAATGAAGCAGATGGTGATAATTTTGACAGGCGTTGGGAATCCCCCTAAGGGATCCCCAGCAAGCATAGCTTCGAAGAAGGGTTCAGGAGCCTCCAAAGGGAAGGGACCAGCTAAAAAGCAACCCACCAAATGCCAGCCTCCAGTTTCTAGGTCTGTAGGAGGAGCCAGCATAGTGTAGTGGTTTGAGTGTTTTGCTAGGACACAGTTGGAGTTAGCAACTTTTGTATGCCTATATTGAATGGTAGTTAGATTGCATGTCACTTCCTAGGAATTTAGGCACAGCATGTTTATGGTTACTTCCTGTGTTTGTTCACACCCACTCTTTTCCTGAACCATGTACCCTTCTTTTATTCTTTGGGGTCTCATCTGCTCTCACAACTCTCTCTCTCCCCTTCCATGTCCCCCATGAAGCATATGTAATAAGAGCTTCTCTAGGTAAGATGCTCCAAGTTTCTTTGTACCAGATACTAGTCTTTTGTAGTACTCTTTCTTGGTTATATCTCTAGCAAAAGTAAGAAGAAGGAATGGTAGGGCCACAGCATGGAGAGGATGGTAAAATGCTATCAGTGGACAGAGAAAAGGAAGGACTATTCTACAGCTTTTTTACCTCAGTCTTCTCCAGAAAGAAAAACAATGCTCAACCTGGAGAAATGGAGCAGATGATACAGTAGAAGAAATGAAACATAGAATAGGTAAGAGGTAGTACAGGAATACTTAACTACGCTAATGAATTCAAGTGACCAGGGTCAGATGAACTACATCCAAGGTTATTAAAAGAAATGGCAAAGTCTACTCTGTAATAAGATCTTTGAAAAGGTCTCCATGCTACTCTTACAAATAATCTAATAAAATTTGGGCTAGACCTTTCTAATGTTATGTAGATTTGTAACTGAAGATGTAACTGATGGGGAGCCACAAGATTCTGTCCTGGACCAAATGCTATTTAACATCTTTTATAAATGACTTGGATGATGGCATGTTTATCAAATTTTCAGATGACATCAAATTAGGATGGGTAGTTAATACCCCAGAAGATAGGATCAGAATTCAAAATGACCTTAACAGATCAGAGAGCTGGGCTCAAACTAACAAAATGAATTTCATCAGGAAAAAATGTAAGCAACTGCACTTGGGCAGAAAAAAATGAAATGCACAAATATAGGATGGATGACAGCTGGCTTAACCACAGTATCTGTGAAAGGGAATTACGTGTCTTGATAGACTGCAAACTTAACATGAATCAACAGAGTGGTGTGGCAGCAAAAAAAACCAATGCGATTGTAGGCTGCACCAATAGGAGTATAGTGTCTAGACTGAGGGAAGTAATAGTACCACTCTATTCTGTTTTGGTCAGAGCTCACCTGGAATATGGTGTCCAGTTCTGGACACCACCGTTCAAGAAAGGTATTGACAAGCTGGAACATTCCCAGAGAAGAGCAACAAATATAGTAAAAGGTCTGCAAACTAAGCCTGATGGGGAGCTGCTTAAGAAGGAGGGTAAGTTTTAGCTGTAGAAAATAAGATGGTGAGATGACTTGAAAGCTGTCTTTTAAATATCTGAAGAGGTGTCATGTAGAAGATAGAGCGAGCTTGTTTTCCAGGGACTAGGACCTGAACCAGCAGATTCAAGTTACAAGAAGAAAGATTCTGTGTAAACTTTAGAAAAAACTTCCAGATGGTCAGAGCTGTTCAACAGTGGAGTTCAATAGTTCACCCTTGGAGGGTAGTGGACTTTCCTCCATTGGCAGTCTTAGGGTTTTTGTAGAGCCACTGCTAGTCTTGAAGAGTCTGTTTTAGACTAGACAGATCTAGGAACGTTAGGAAGATCTTCCTGATATTAAGCACTGTTCAACAGTGGTATAAAGTTATTATGCTGTGGAAAGAACTGTTGCTTGCAGAAAACAAATACAAAATCCAGCATTTTAGTGTGACTGTGACTCAGACACCATATGTCTCCCACCAAACAAAATATAATAGGAAAAATGAGATTTCATAATCTTTCTAATTCAGATTTTATTTCATTTTGTCTCTCTTTTCATCCTGGCTGAGTCTGTGAACATTTAAAAAATTACCCTGCTAAGAAAAATAAAAACGGTCATTTTATAGGTGTATTAAATAACTGTGAGTGCAGTGGTTGAGAGAGGAAGACAGAGAATTGTGTTAGTCCTGCAAAGCACCCAAATGCTGCTATTCCCACATTTGAAGGTGGGGGCTTGATAGTGAATATGGTATGGCAGTTTCCTGGTGTGTTGGGTTGGGGAGGGCAGTTGGGGTGACTCTGAACTTGATTGTGGTGATGTCACTGAGAGGAAGATGACTTCCAGACTTCTGGGAAAATTGTGAACTCATAGGTGGATTTTGATGGGTAAATGCCAATTTTGCAATTAATTTCACAACTCCCCCACTTGCTTTTCCCTACAACTGCTGAAATAGTCAAATGCAGTTTGAACCTCAGAGGTTTGTTTATTTACTTATTTACTTATTTTATTATTTCCTTTTTTATTTTTTAAAATATTTATACCCTAGATCCTAGGGTGAGGTACAACAAAATCAACTGAAACAATTTTTTTAAAAAATTCAAATATTAAAAAAATAATATTGGCGGTGAAGTTCTGGGAAGTATAGCAGCTAATCTGCACACCTTTCCCAGCAGCTTTTGTGAGAGAAAAGAAGGCTGAATTTCTTGAGACAACAAGCTTTTGAGTGAGCAGCACACATCTTGTGGTGCCTGCAGTTATATCACAAAGAGTTGTCAGAGTCCAAAAAGGGAGAAAAATAACTGCAAGGATGGATGCAGAAGGATCTGTAGTCATCTGCTGCAATGTTTGTTTTGCTGGAAAACCTCACTAACTTAAGCAAATACAGCAAATACAAACTGATAACTCATGTGAAAGAGAAGGTCAGTGCATGCAGCTACATATTGAGACTCTTCAATGCATCAGAATACATGAGGACTTACTGGATAGAACATAGGGAGAACTGGCCATACAGAACCACCAGGAAGAAACAGCCAAGAAAACTGAAGAGGACTGTAACAGTTAGGAACAGCCCCAGTGGACAGTCTCTGTCAGGAGCAGACTATATACCACAGATTCAGAACTGCTCCAACTAAGCAATCACTTCCTGCATCTTCGGGAGGATAACATGGTGAAGATGTGCAAACAAGAGATCAGCACTAAGAGATGTTGTGTGCCAAGGAAGGGTTCAATATAACCACAAAATGCAGGAAAAAAATAACAAAGATGCTGGTGGTAGGCTCAGGTGTATAGAGGAACTTGTGTGCGAGCCTGACAAAATGGATCAGAAAATGGGGCCCTTTCTGCATGGCATTTACCATTCAAAAGGGCGCCTGGAGCGTCACGCAATTGTGAGGAGCGATCTGCATGATGTACTCACAATTGTGTGATGCTCCAGGGGCCGGCAGGCGCCGATCGTGCACCTTTTCATTTTCAGCTGGAAGCTGAAAATGATGCACGATTGTGCATTGCTCCCGGGCCCCGCGTGCACTTACCTGGCATGTGGAGCCTCCAGAGCCATGCCGGTCACGCTTCCTGCCCCAGCACAGCCTGGGAAACGCCCAGGCTGCACTGTGGAAGGAAGAGGCGGGGCTCTCACGTGAATAGGCAGCTCATGCGGAGCTCAAGCAGCAGGAACGTGAGGAACCTCTCACCGGAGGCTGCTTGCATTATCCCCGCACCCCAGCACTGGAAAAAGGTAAGGTGCAGAAAGGGCCTGGGTTGTCATCCTGATTCATGTATCTGAGTTGTCGTTGACAACTTGCCAAAACTTATCAAGAACACAGATCAGTAACCCTTTCACCTTGTTTATGTGGGCAGCAGTACACTACAGATGGGTTGGAAATTACAATGACTGTGAATAATGAAAGCCTGGCACTTACTGTGAACATTCACTCTAGGATAGTCAGTCAGTCATTTATTTATTTATTACAGTCCATAGATCCATTAAAAGAAAAACTTTAGAATAAAGCAGGACATGTACAAAAAGTTTAAGAGGAGAAATCAGAACAGTAAGACAATTGTGATCAACTGTTATCTACTACATAGTTATCTAATCCTGGCCGCCTTTGTGAGAAATTTAGCAACAACCAGGATCACTTTTGAGGACTTGTCTTCCAGCAAGTACCTGATATAAAATTGATCTGAGCTTCCAGGAAACTTACTCAACAGTGGGGTAATTAAGTCGTGGCAGACCTTATTATAGTATCTACAAACCAAAAGAATATGCTTCATTTACTCAAATTCTATATTATTGCGGAGGCACCATCTTTCCAGATAAGGAACACCAGCATATCTGCCTCTTAGCAGTTTAGTGAGGGGAAAAATTACATCCTTCGGAAAAAAAATTGCAAAACTTAACCACCCATAGATTTTATAAGTAGTCTGCTAATTGAAAAGGCCCAACATAGTGGATATTCATTGCACTAGGGGAGCAGGATACCTAAGCGTGTGAGCACAGATCACAGAAAGCTATGTCCCACAGTCTTTGTTTAATAGATTTACGAGCAATATTCAGGCCCAAATTGGTGAGAAGAGGGTCTGATTGAGGCAGCTTTTTTGGCAAGAAGCTTGGACAAGCTAATAACATAGTCATCCTGAAATATATTGTTACCCTGATATCTGGGGGTCCTGTGAGGGACACCTAAATGCTCTCCAAATTATACAAGTTGGGGAAATTAGTCAAAGAGCACAAGCTAGCAATACGAGAGGCAGGGCAACGGAGTGAGATCTTTTATCCAATGTCTACAGTGTCAGACCGAGTCAAGGAGCAAACAGAAGTGAAATAATAATTGTTGTTTTTATTAAAATACAATCAAACAAGTGTATGCAACACACTCACACAGATAACTAGAGAAATAAAGGTTGGAGTTGGATAGAGGGATTTTGAGGGGAGGTTTTTGGTATGGGAAATACTGCACCTGTCCTGAAGCCCTGGTAGTCTGAAGATAGAATTCGTGGATATGAAGGTTCTCAGTGTGTGAGACTGAGGGGAAGGCTCGCCAAGCAAAGCAGCAGCAAGGCGGTATGTAAGTCAGGAGCGATCCGAGGAAGCTCTCAAAGTCAGGGTTCTTATAGGGGAAAATGTGGCCGTAGGCTAGTCCATACTTGGGGGAAAACAATGAGTTTTGGGCTGGAGACAAAGCCTCCAAAAGGTCAGAATTTAGCATGATCGAGTTAGTTCCTAATTGTCAACAGGGTAGCCAGTATGCAAACGCGGAGAGCTTGACGCTTGAATATTTGGCTCATCAAGTTGCCTGCTCGGGGCAGGGAGTTCTTTGTAAGTAGCATGCATACATAATGAGGGTGCTTGCCTGGAGGTCTCCTGAAGTGGCAGTTTGGCTATTTCTGGCCTGCCTGTATTGATTTGGAATATTATGGTGATTAGCAACCAATCCTGTTTGCATGCTTGTCTGGGGGCCTCGCAAGCACGTGGGAAGGAATGGATAAGGAAGGCCAAATTATTGATATCAAAATGATATCTGGTATCCCACAAGTCTGCCTAGAAACTGCGGTAACAATATGTAAAAGCAGACCTAAGCCCACCCTAAAAATACTGACTTCCAGCCAGAGTTTGAAAGCATATGACCCACCTCTAGTTGAAAGAGGGCTTTCCCCTGTTTCCAACAGGAGCACAGAATTATGGACACAATTTGGAAGTTGGAGAAGGGTCCTAAGGAACTTTGTCTACATCCTGTCTATCTTAGGTGTCAATCCCCCTATCCAAATATTAGATGCATATAAAAGTTCTGCAGCAGACTTGTCATTGAATACTTTGATGGCAGACGATATATACATAATCCTTTTCGTAAAAAAGAAGTGAGTAATTGCAGATGAGCTAACAGATACCTTCTGGAGAATAGCTGATCTGTGAGTGTTCCATGATAGGAAATGATTGAATGACAACCCCAGACAGAAGAAATTTTTGACCTGTTCTAGGGAACGCCTCTTGAGGTGCCAACAGTGTTGGGAAAATTTATTTTCAAAACCCACCACTTTAGATTTCCCAAAATTAATTTTTAGATCTTTGGTCAAAGAAGAGTTCATGAATTTCATTAGAAGATGTTTCAGTCCAGGTCTGGCCTGAGAAAGGATAACAGCATTGTCTGCATAAAGCAGCACCAAGTTTGGGCAGATGTCCTTCAGGGTCAGACAAGGCATTCTCAATATCATTTATATACAGATTTAACAGTGTGGTGTGAGGATACAGCCCTGTCTATCCTCTGGATATAGCAATTTTATTAGATAGCTGTCCCTGGATGCTATATCCAACTTGCATCTTACTATCACTGTGTAGAGTCATTATGAGATTAAAAAAAGTATTTTATCAGCCAGGATCTTATCCAGTTTTTCCCCAAAGTTTGATTCTGGGGATTGAGTCAAAAGTGGACTTTAGTGTTACCCTGATTTCTGGGGGGTCCCGGGAGGGACACTTAAATGTGCTCCAAATTACAAAGTTGGGAATTAGTCAAAAGAGCACAAGCTAGCAATACAAGAGGCAGGGCAACGGAGCGAGATCTTTTACCCAATATCTGCGGGGTCAGGCCAAGTCAAGGATCAAACAGAAGTAAATAATAATAATGGTTTTTATTGATACACAGCCAAACACGTGTGTGCAACACATTCACACAGAGAATTATAGAAATAAAGGTTGGGGTGGGATAGAGGGATTTTAAGAGGAGGTTTGGTATGGGAAATACTGCACCTGTCTTGAAGCCTGGAAAATGGGGAGCTGAGGGAAAGGCTCGTTGAACAAAGCGACAGCAAGGTGGGATAGAAGTCAAGAGTGACCCGAGGAAGCACTCAAAATCAGGGGTTCTTAAATGCGGCCACAGGCTAGTCCGTTCTGGGGACAACAATGAGTTTTGGGTTGGAGACAAAGCCTCTGAAAGGTCAGTGATTTAAATGATTGAGTTAAGACAGAATTATCAATAGAGTGGCCAGTATGCAAACGCAGAGTGCTTGACAGTTGAGTATTCGGCTCGTCAAACTGCCTGCTTGGGTCAGGGAATCCTTTGTAAATAGCGTGCATACATAATGTGATAGTTGCCTTGAGGTCTCCTGAAGCGGCAGTTTGGCTATTTCTGGCCTGCCTGTATTAGTTTGGAATATTTCAGCGATTAGCAGCTGAGCCTGTATGTGTGCTTGTCCGGGGGCCTTGCAAGCACATGGAGAGGAATAGGTAAAGGAGGCCAAATTATTGATATCAAATGGTATCTAATATTCCATGAGCTCAGGCTAGGAAACTGCGGTAACATTAGGTCCATAAAAGTGGCAAACAATTTACCTCATAGAAGTTTAAGATGTTTTTCCACTAGATGAGAAAGAATCAGGCAGTGGTCAGAGGTGGAATAGTTCTTTCTGAAGGCTGCTTGGGCCTCTGTGGCAACATTATTAGCTTCCAAAAAATCCATCAGTCTTTTGGATAAGTATTGGACATGAGCTTACTCATAATTGAGAGCAGACTGATGGGTCTGTAATTCCCTGGACCACTGAACTGACCCTTCTTGTAAAGTGGGATCACTATTGCATGTTTCCAGCTGACAGGAATTTTACCAGATTGATTTATGACAGTAAAGAGAGCAGCTAACAGAGGGGCCCACCAGTCTTGATTGATGTTAATAAAATCAGCAGGAACATAATCAGTTCTGGGGGCTTTACCCCCTTAAGATAGTGAATTAATTCAATCATTTACTGCTTAGAAATTGGATTCCAGGGAGGCAGGAAGTGACATCCTGGGTATTGACTAAGGCTAAATGAGTAGTACTTGAGTTGGTGAAAATGGATCTGAAGTGGTCCTGCCAGACTTGAGCTGGGATTACACAACTAGGGGTTTGAGAGTTGAAGCGTAAGGCACAGGGTACTGCCTGCCAAAAAGTTTTTGAATCATTATTCAAAGAAGCAGTTAACAACAAGGACCAGGAGTTGCTTTCATATTGGTGTCTCTTTTGGGCTAATAAATTCTTCTATTTTAGCTGAAAACAGGTCAAAAGGAGGTAATTTGAGCCAGATTTCTTGTAGATAATATTAGAATCCCTTAATGCTTTTTTCTTCTGGTAGCATACTCTGTCAATGGGGCCCTTAGAGGTGGAAGGGACAGTGTTTTTTAGCCTGGGCCTACCTGCATAGGTTAAGTCATCATGAAGAAGGAGGATTAAATCCTCATATGCCTTTCAAATAAATGCAGCTGGTTTCTCAGAAAAAAATTGTTGATCTAAGGTGAATTTCTGGCTCAGAAATTAATCTTGCTTCCAATAATCTACTTAGTTTATTTTTTTTTATATTTTAAATTGATTATAAAGAAAAAATGAACAGAACAAAAAGAAAAACACCACGTGATACACATAACAGTGTAGGGAAAAAAAGGAATTTCAACCAAACAGGCTTACATTGTTATTTCTCTCCAATTCCATTACAATCATATACTTAACGTATTATATATTATACTACTTATATACTTTTGTTAACTATATCTAGATGTCATTCTCATTATGTTTATTATAATAATTTCATTCTTAACTCTATACTTTTCAACTACATTTAATCTATTAGTATTACTAAATATAATCTTATTCCTAACCGTTGCAAACTATTCCTAAAAGTGAACCCCCCCCCCGAGCCAATTATGTTTCAACTTACTCCATCTTCCAGAATTGTAGTTCTTCTTGTGGAGGTATGACACCTTCCTCTTTTATTAAAACCTTTTCCACAAATATCTTCCATTTTGCTTCGAAATCATTCCCCTTCAGAATTCCTTTTCTGGCCTTATTTGACATGTTGACATTATTGATTGAAATTTTCCACACTTCTTTATACCAATCTGTTATCACCCTGAACTGGCCTGGCTTTGGAAGGTATTAGATATTGTTTTGGTATCACAATTCGGCCCCATTTTGCCACCCTCGGCCCCCAAACAAGTACAGAACTAGGCATGGCCATTAATTGCTGAACATTCTTTTCTCCACCCAGGCAAGCCAAACTCAGCCAGATCTTGCTTTAGGAGACCTCCCTAGACAAACACCTCATTAAAGATACACGCTAATACAAAGAGCCCCCTGCCCCGAGCAGATAACTTGATGAGTTAGACGCTTAACTGTCAAGCATGCTGCATCTGCATACTGGCCATTCCATTGTCGATTCGGACTTAATTCAATCATGCTAAATTCTGACCTTTCAGAGACATTGTCTCGCGCCCAAACCTCATTGTTTCTCCCAAAGCACAGACTAGCCTACGGTCATATTTTCCCTATAATAACCCCCAATTCCGAGACCTTCCTTGGATCACTCTGAACTTCCATCCCGCCTTGCTGCTGCTTCATCAGCCAAGCTTCCCCCTCAGCCTCCATCCGAGACTGCGCAATTATGGACCTCCGCTGTGATCTTCCGCAGGTTTCGGACAGGTGTAGTATCACCCAATTCAACAAACCCTCAAACCCCCCTATACCACTAACACCTTTATTTTCTATAGTTACTTGTGTGAGTGTGTTGCATACACTGTTTGCCTGTATTTAATAAAATCACAGTTAATTTCGTATTTTGGTGTGCTTCTTGACTTAGCCTGTCTCCCTTGCAAGATTACATTAGGTTGCAAGATCCTGCAAAGTTACCCTGCCTCTTGCTAGCTTAAGTGAGTGCTCCAGCTAATTTCCCCCAAAATTGTGTGTTGTTGTTTAGTTATTTAGGTGTCCCTCCTGGGAGGGACCCACAGTAAACAGGGTAACAAATCCCCTATTTGAAAATCTCCATAAATTTTCCCTTTTTTTGATATAATTAACCTTGCTGCAGTTAATAAATTGGTAATTAAATCCTTCATTTCCTGGGTACAATTAACCTTACCAAATATAGATAATAATACTATACCTGGACATATTTGTAAATCAATTTCTGTTATCTCTTTTATCTCTTTAAATACCCTTTGCCAAAATTTCTGTGCACCTTCAGAATTCCACCACATATGAATATATGTACCAATCTCTTGACAACCCCTCCAACACAACCTTGAGTAATTCTTATCTATATAATTTAACCTTACTGGTGTTAGGTACAATCTCCAAACCAATTTATAATAGTTCTCTTTAATCCTTACGGACAGGTTTTTTAAATGATGCTGATTCCAAATTTTCCCCCAGTCCTGGATATGTATTTTTTTTGTGCTTAATTCTTCCTCCTATATTTTACTAAGATATTCATCTTCATTTTCATATTTTGCCAACATTTTGTATATTTTGCTTGTGGTACCCTTCAATGTTTCATTTTCCTCTATACCTTCTCTTTGTATAATCATTTGTTCTGATTTAGTATATTCTCTGAAAACTTTATTATTCCTTTTCCAATTTCTTGTCCACTGCTCTATAATCTGCTTAGTTTATTGGACCACTTAACTCTTGGTTTGTGTGAACATTTAACAAGGATATCAGTTAGATGGATATAAGGTAGCTGTAATTTAAGGGATGAAACATGTAGAGTTAAAGTTAGGGACTAGAGGTCACTACATATTCTTGTGCCCATGTAAAATTGATGTACTGACTGAAGAGTATTTCTAGACACCAATCCATAATTTACCATTCTAGGATAGTTGGAGGAGCAATCCACAATGCATTGGGTTATTCTACATGCACCAGCTGGTCAGGCAGGAATTCTTAGCTCAAAGTTCTTTTCTATTAATTAAATCCACTGCTCTTTCCCCCTTTGCCTTCAGTTTTTTATTTCCTGTATTGCCAGCTGGTTGCATTTAACCCCCCCTTGTGGTGAAATCATTAATTTTGAGAAAATAAGTTCTTGTTGGGTGGGAAATGGAAGGGCAGCTGAGGAAAAGATAGAGAAAACAGAAGTGATCTCCAAACCAGAGAAGAAGAAAAAAGGCAATTGAGGGGGCCTCTTGATACCAGCTCACGGACTACTTCCCAGCAAGTTGTGGCTGTGAAAGTCAAATATCAACCAGATGTCCGCTACCCAGTGTGGCTCTGGTGTGGTGGAGAAAAATGCCAAGCAGATGTCCGCTACCCAGCATGGCTTTGGTGTGGTGAAGGAAGGAAATTTAAAAAGCATATTTTAACCGCCATTGAGAACAATTCAGAAAAAGTTGGGGTGGCACCCTCCTGCAAGAGAAAAGAAAGAAAGAGAAGGAAATTCTGCCTGGGAAAAAGGGAAAAAGGTGAGTAAAGTAAAAATCAGGAGCAGACATACTGTGGTCGTTTGAAGAGAGCTGCCAATGACCAGGAGAAATTAACAGGGACTGCTTCAATCCGCCAGGTTGGAAACACCAATTCTAAGGTCGGGGGGAGGATACATGCTGCAGCAGGCACTGGTTTCATTGGTGCAACTATAACAGCCTATAAGCAGCAGTACCCACTGATTGATGTATATGAGCTGCAGGAGAGAGTAGTGCAGAATCCCTGTCCTCTGTGTGCGTGCACCCTTCAACTGTTCAGAGCCTAAAGATACTGTTAGCAAGTATAGTCCACCACCAGCAGTCCATGATGGCACAGTCTGTCCAAGCTTAAAAGCCTGCAAGTCTGCAGACTAAAGAGGGATCCTCCAGAGAAAATTGGTCAGGTGGACCTGGACAGATTGATTGATGATCATGCTTGCAGTTCCAGTGCAGTCCTGAGAAAGACTTTCCTTGCATCAAGCAAAAGCAAGACAGAGAGAAGTTCTCCTCTATCTTGCACATATAATCAGCCACAAATGGTAGCAGCTAAAATGGGGCTGACTAGGAAAATTAAGAAGAATGGGGGAAAGGAAAAGAATGGCAAGGCAAAGGGTTACCTGTGCTTTCCCAGCAGTAGGAGAAGAGTGGAATGTTAGGTTCAGGCCTTCAAGCCATTTCTGGCAGCCATTTTGAGAATACACAGACCTCGCAGAAGAAAGGGGTTGTTAGAAACTGTTTGTTATCTACAAGGAACAAGCGTGTTATCTATAAGTCTCTGTAAAACAGTGCAGAAAAGTTTGGTGTGATCTGACAGCGTTTCTGAGTAGATCAAAATGTCATCTAGATAAACCACAACACCATTGTAGAGGAATTCTTGCAAAACCGAGCTAAGGAACATATGGAAAGTGGCAGGCCCAGCTAGTAATCCAAAGGGAAGCACTGTCCATTGGTAATTACCCAGCGATGTTGAGAAGGTAGTTAGCCATTCACTGTCTAGGTCCATTCGTATTCGGTGGAAAGCCGCTTTAATGTCTAGTTTGGTAAAGAATTTACCCTTAATCAACTGACTCATGATGTCCGCAGTTAAAGGGATCAGGTACGCATTAGGTAACACAGCCTGATTTATTAAGTTGTAATTCACAATGAGTCTTGGGTCTCCTCTAACTTTCTTTTTATGGAAAAATATTGGGCTTGCTGTGGGGGTGGAGGAAGGCTTGATAAATCAAGAATTTTTTTTAGAGCTTCTAGCTCTTGTTTGTTCATAGAGTAGATTTTTGGCTTGGGTGTCTTGGTGCTGTTAGAGCAATTGCTAAAAAATTATTACAAGGAGATTGGGATAGCCAGTGGTGAAAGTGTTTTACAGAGTTGCTTACTAGAATGCTGAGTTAAGTTAGTGAAAGTGTTAATTCCTCTTTCTGCAAAAGAGCCACGAGCTGTAGAATAGGTGTGAATTGCTGCTCCTTTGTTCCCCTAACAACCAGTGAAAGTGATAATTCAGCTAGCTATCTGCAGGCTTGCAAAAGGCAACCTTGAACGAATAATGAGTCTTTCATCACGGAGAAAAAGTCCGGGAAGATTTCCAATAGCAAGAAATAATTTGTATCACTCTAACTAACCTTGTATCACTCTGTAAACTAACCTTTTGTTTTTATGTGAAACTGTTAAATCAATGATGTAATAAGAAAAAGATTCTTTTCTTTTCCTAAGAGGGGCTGGCTAAGTAAATGATTGATTGCTGACATAGAGGGCAAAAGGTATATAGTGATGCTACCCCAATTAACAGACACAACAGTTCTGAAATAACTGTTGCCCTTGCGCAAGGTTTTGTAATAAAATGGCTTTTTGATTTTTTTCCCCTGAAACCTGGTCGTCTCCATTTTTCTTGGCCGCAACAGTGCCATCGACTAGTCTTAATTTGCAATCAAAGTCCCTTCGCGGAGGTAGTTTATCTGCTTCATGGTCTTCAAATCCTAGTATGCCTGCGGGATTTTCTGTAGGTTTTCGGGGCATAGTTTAAGTGCCATGTTGGGTGCTGGCAGTTCTGGCACTTTTTTGGTGTTGTTAAATAATCCTTGGGTCCAGTCAAATTGGGGTTTGTGTTTTTTTAGCCAATCATACCCGAGGACTACTTGGAATCAAATTTTGCTTGGTACTAGGAATTTCAACTGACCCTGTATATTCCCCACCTGAACAGGTATGGGTCTGGTCCTTTCCCACACGGGGCCGTCTGCCATGGGCGAGCTGTCCATTTGTGATAATTTGACGGCTTTTTTAAAGGGTTCAAAATCTACTGCAAGTTCTATGGCTACTATGCGGTTCAGTAAACTAGTGGTACAGCCTGAATCAAGCAGGGCCCGGTACATTCTTAACTTTCTATCTGCTCCTTGCAAAATCACTGTAACATATACATGACGAGTTTTAGCAGTACTTACATTTGTAGATTGGTCCGTGTCCCACTTGTCACTGCCCAAGTCAGAAGTATACAAGGGACGTCCTCGCCATCACAGGCCTGAGCAGAGGTTCTGCTGGCTGGGCGTTTGGTTTGTGGCTTTGGGGTGTCAGTTTTGCGGGATGCTGGTTTGGTAGGTGAGTTCGCGGGCTTTTCTTCCATGGCCTTCTTTTGGTTTTGGCAATCACTGTTGATGTGGCCCTTTTTCCCACATGAGAAACAGGTTCCTTCACACAGACATTTTTTCCTTTCTTCACTGCTTACAGAGGTAGTCTTTCTGGGTTCTGGAGTTTGGCGACCACTTTCTTGGGCATGTCTTTGTCTGGAGAGCTGGACACTTTCCAGTATGCTTTCTACTTCTCCAGCCAGTTTCATCCATTCCCAACAGACTGACTGGGTCTCCTTGCGAAAGGCAATGATCCAGAATAGTGGGGTTTAGCCCATCTTGGAAAAATTGCTTGAGTATGTCATCTCTCCATTCTGGGACCTTGGTAGCTAGTTTTTGGAATTCACAGGCAACAGTTCCTTTTCCTTGGTGCAGTTTCCTGAGCTGGTGTCCGCCTTGTTCTTGAATGAAGGGATCTTCAAACCTCTCTCTGAGGCGGTGCATGAACAGCTGGAGATTGGCTGTTTCCTCAGCTCGTGAGTCAAACAAACTGGTGACCCACTCTGCTCTTCACCTGTCAAGTGTTGGCTCAGGTATCTTACTCTGGCGGCATTGTTGTTGAAGCTGTTTCCGTAGTCAACCATAAAGTTGGAAGCCATGTCGACGAAATAAGTCAGGGTTCCCCCCTCTCCATCATATGTAGCCTTCATTTCTCAAAAGGGTCTAGGCCCTGCTTGAGACACCTATATTCTCGGGGGGGGGCTGTGGCTGTGGCTGCAGGAACTGCTGCTGCGGGCATTTGCTGTAGGGTACGCCTGAGCTGGGGCATCAGGATTCTCCAGTTGGCTAGCTGGTGTCAAGGTCAGAGACCTGGGCAGTGAGCCGGCCTAGAGAAGGGAGTGTGAGAGCCAGCAAAGTCCAGCCAGGAGGAGACAAGCAAGCACTTTACGCAAGGGAGTTCATTTACCAGAGTGTCAAGCAAAAGCCGTAGTCAGAGTTCCAAAAGCCAAGGGTCAAGAAATCAATTCAAGGTAGCAGGAACGGGTGCTGGGAGCAAGGAACAGGCAAGAGGAGGGCTTGAAAGAAGTTTGCTACAAGCAAAGGAAAGCTTCCAGGTAGGCAGTTATATAGCCCAAGACACAGGTGTGGCTAGTCACTGCTTCTTGAACTTAATCAAGGAAGCCTCTCTTTGCTCAGCTCTCTTGAGTCTCCACCTTGTTTGTGGGCTGATTGGCACAGGCTCCAAACCATCTTCAGAATCAGATCCCTGTTGCCCTAAAGGAGCAGGCAGAGGAACGTCCAAGCCATGGCAGCAGGGGAGCTCTTGAGCTGCAGGACTCATCTCTAGCCTGAGCCACAGGGGCCAACAGCTGCTGCTCATCATCATCAGCTCTGACAGGGGCTTCAGTTATCACAGCTGGCCTCTCAATATCGAAATCTCTTCTTGTTGTCTTTCCACATCTTCTTCTCTGACTATAAGCTGAACCATCAGGTTTGTCTCACTGATTGAAATATCCCATCTTGTGGTTTGGCAACATTATCTTTGAGCTGTGTCAAGTCACCCTCCCCAGGCCACCTGGTTTTTCGGTAGCTCTGCTGATCGCCCCTCTTCCAGGGGTTCTTCTTCAGTTTTTTGATACGTGTTGTAGAATTTGAACTTAGTTCTCACTCTGTCAGGAACTGATTTCACATGCACAGATAGTACAGTGCACAAACACTATTTATTTGGAGTGCGATACATCATACAAGACTTCAGTGAGAGGACTAAAGAGCAATTAGCGAAGGCAAGTACATAAAATCCCAAGACGTTTCCCTCCTTTTAGCAAGAGACTTGAAGCAGTGAGAGCCTGGCAGGGTTTATCAGTGCATTCCTAGCTTTTGTTTATCTAATGGTCTCTGGTTCCCATACTTTCGTTTCAAGCAAGTAGCTATCATAAATCCTACTACATATCTCATTACTATAATATGGGGGGCATCCTGACAGGGGTAGGAGTAAGGATAGCTGCAGGCCAATTGGCAGCCATTTCAGAGGCTAAGCACAGGCACATGATAGAATCATAGAATTGGAAGAGACCATAGGGGCCATCCAGTCCAACCCCCTGCTCTGCAGGAACACACATCAAATCACTCCCAACAGATGACCATCCAGCCTCTGTTTAAAAACCTCCAAAGAAGGAGACTCCACCACTATCTGAGGCAGCATATTCCACTGCTCTTCCTGAGGTTCAGATGGAATCTCCTTTCCTGCAGCTTGAATCCGTTCCTCCTTGTCCTAGTCTCTGGAGCCATGGAAAACAAGCCCGCTCCCTCCTCAACATGTCATCCCTTCAGATATTTAAACATGGCTATCATGTCCCCTCTTAACCTGCTCTTCTGCAGACTAAACATACCTAAGCCGTTCCTCATAGGGCATGGCTTCCAGACCCTTCATCATTTTGTTCACCCTCCTCTGGACATGTTCCAGCTTGTTGATATCCTTCTTGAACTGAGATACCTGGAACTGGACACAGTATTCCAGATGAGGTCTAACCAAAGCAGAATAGAGTGGAACCAGTACCTTCTTGGATCTACTCCTATTGATGTAACCAAGAATTGTGTTGGCTTTCTTGACTGCCACATCACACTGATGACTTATGTTCAGCTTGTGGTCCATGAAGACTCCTAGATCTCTTTCACACATACCGTTATCCAGCGACATGTCCCCCATCCTGTATTTGTGCATTCTATTTTTTCTGCCTAAGTGTAGGACCTTACATTTCTCTCTGTTGAGGTCTATTAAGGTCGTTTTGAATTTTGATCTTGTTCTCTGGTGTATTAGCAACCCCTCCCAATTTGGTGTCATCTTCAAATTTGATCAGCATGCCTTCTATTCCATCATCCAAGTCATTGATGAAGATATTGAATAGCACTGGGCCCAGAACAGAACCCTGTGGAACCCCACTAGTCACTTCTATCCAGGATGAAAAGCAGCCATTTGATGAGCACCCTTTGGATTTGGCTGGTCGAACAATTACAAATCCACCTAATAGTAACACTGTCTAGCCCACATTTTACTAGCTTCTTTGCAAGAATGTCATGGGGGACTTTTTCAAAGGCCTTACTGAAATCAAGATATGCTACATCCACAGCATTCTCTTCATCTATCAAGCTTGTAACTCTATCATAGAAAGAGATAAGATTAGTATGGCATGACTTATTTCTGAGCAATCCATGTTGACTTTTAGTGATTGCGGCATTGCTTTTTAAGTAATTACAAACTGACCATTTAATGATCTACTCTAGGATCTTTCCTGGTATTGATGTCAGGCTGATAGGGTGATAATTGAGTCCTCTTTTTTTCCCTTTTGGAAGATGGGGACATTTGCCCTCCCAAAGTCTGCTGGGAGTTCTCCTGTTCGCCAAGAATTCTCAAAGATTATTGCGAGTGGTTCTGAAATGACTTCTGCCAGTTCTTTTAATATCTTTGGATGTAATTCATCTGTCCCTGGAGACTTGAATTCATCTAGTTTAGCCAGATATTCCTGTACTACGTCTCTACCTATTTTGTGCTGCGTTCCCCCTCTTCTCCATCTGGTCTCCACCCCCCAGGTTGAGTACTTCTATCCTTTTGAGAGAAAACTGAGGCAAAGAAGGTGTTGGTCAATTCTGCCTTTTCTCTTTCCCTTCTTAGTAATTGGCAAAGCTGCCATTTGGCACTTCAAAGTATTGGGTCTCAACCCCTATTTCAGTCCATCTTGAAGAAATTCCAAAGCATGCTTAAAGCAATCATGTCCAAAGAAACCCCATTTGACACATACCATCTTCAAAAAGCTTTCCAAGTGAAATCGTAAATTTTATTTTTTGAATCCCTTCTTGATGATAACAACATATTCAACACTTCGCTGGAATAACCCTGAAAACTTAACAATTCCCTTTCAATCTCCGTGCACCTATCCTCAGTCAATTTGGATTTGGATGTAACACTGACCCCTGGTGTAATAAATCTGGTCTTTGAGAAACCATCAATGGCTGGTCCACAGACATTTGCATCAGTGCAGGAATCCGTGGTTGACAAGGCCAGCATGAGGCAATTAGCGTTACTGTTGTCCACTCTAACTTGATTTTCTTAATTACTTTCTGAATTATTGCCAATGGAGGAAAAACATATAGCTTCTCTTTTCGGCCATGAAGCTTGCAGCGCATCGTAAGATTGCCCATCTGCGCCTCCATCTATTGAAAAATATGGTCTTTGAAATTCGAACAGGAAGCGAACAAAATTGGCTTGAAAAGGACCCCAAACCTCCTCCAATTGCTGGGAATTCTTTTGGTTCAGGGCTTATTCCCCCAGATGAATAATGTGCCTGCTGAGGTAGTCTGCATACATATTTAGGGCACCCTTGACATAAGTGGATGATAACAATTTGAGATTCAGTTCTGCCCATCTTTACTAACTGGAGGAAAACTAACCTCACAGCTTTTAATTCCAGGAAATGTATACTTTGGCCCTTGTTCTGTTGTGGCCAGATTCCCTGAATCAAGTAACCCTGACAGCAGGCACCCCAGTCAGAGAAGCCTGCATCCATTATTATAGTTATCATTGAATGAATCATAAAAAGCACCCTTCTGTCCAAGTTCTTTTTGCATAGCCACTACTTTAGCTCTCTCTTTAGTAGTTGTGGTATTTTCACCTTCCAGCTGTGCTTCCTTATCATATACAATGGATAAGGGATTAGAAACTGCTGCAGTTCTCTGGTATGGAATCATGCCCAAAGTATCAACCAAACTATTGAAATTAGCAGACCCTGTACTCTTGCCAAAAATGTCATGTCTGCTGATTCCACATGCAGTAAGCTTTGCAGAACCTTCCCTGTCTTCTTCCTTTCCTGTGACACAATAGGCAACCCAACACCAAATTAATGTCTGGTCCTAAATGTGTCAATTTCTTACTAGGTTCTAAACTGCTTTTCTCAAAATTTATGACAAAAGCTAATCTCTGTAAAACTCTGGGGCTCTCCCTACATAACTCCCAGCTACTTTCCTAGACTCCACTTTAAAAGAAGGGATTAATCACAATTACTGGGATTAATATTTTATTGAAAACCCTTGAAACAGACACAAGGTCAAACAGGAATGCCTTAAGTTGGTAATGGCTACCCTTAAATTGAAAGTGTAAATACTTCTTCTGTTGCAAATACATTTTTTGGAACATACAAATACATTTTTTTTAAAAAAAAAATATTTATAGAAGCTAATCTTTCTCTTATCTGCAAATTTACTTTAATTGACTGCAGGGCTTCTATTTTAAATTCCTCATATTTACACAACTATTTAAATACTTTAACACAGGGCTAATTGAACCATAAATAATAATGAATAAGCAGCCCTATATTTTTGTGATTGAGGCACCATCTCCACTGCCCAATTTGCAGAAGATGAACAACCTTCACTTTAACTATACTCTGTTTCTCCTCCCATTTTGATACAGATGAGAGAAAATATCTGCTCATTGGTCTTCTAGCCCTGTTTACCCTCTGAAACTTGCAAACTTTTAGTCATGGGGGAGCTTAATGCTGGCAAGTCTCTTTCAGATTGTGCTGCCCTCCAATAGCAAATCTGCTCTGAACTTGGAGACCTATCACTCACTTGCCACTGCTTAGACTGTGCTCCCTGCCCTCTGCAAATTGCAGCTTTGCATTCCTGGGGAAGCTTACTCTTGGCAAGTTTCTTTCAATATGATCTTTGCTCTATACATGGAGACCCGTAATTCACTTGCCACGGAAGCTTAATGCCTGCACATTTCTGGCATTTCAGTTGATCTTAGAGGCCAGTCTTCTCCATGCTGAAGCTACTGAATTCTCTTTTTTAGTCCATTAATTATGCTGTATTGCATCCTCTATTTCTATACTCAATAGCGCTTTCTTAAGTATCCCTCTAAACTTAGCTATGTTGAGCAATCTACCATATTTGCTGGCATATAAGGTGCACCAGCATATAAGGCGCACTCCATTTATATGCTGCCAAATAATACTTGCGGGTGTGTAAGATGCACTGGAGTATAAGATGAACCCCATTTTCAAACACTATTTTTCAGGGAAAAAAGTGAGTCTTATATGCTAGCAAATAGGGTAACTTGTTTGCTTCTTCTATTTCATCCTCTTCCAAGGAATTATCCATTTCAGATTGGGCATCATCACTCTCCTTGAGAAACTCATCTTCACTCTAGTATTTCTGTAGCAACAATTTTTAAACTGGCTTATCTCACACCTGCTTTGTCTGCCTTTCCTGCAATTTATCTGAATAGCCACTCTCACTTCTGTTTCTTTCTGTCACCTGCTTCCCCTTGCATGCTTAATAAATTCATTAAGTTAAGACAATCTAGACCTTGGGTAAGCTTCTTTCTGTACCTCTCTTTCATCATTCTGAACCTTCTCTTTTGATTTGTTAGCCATGCTGCTAGCAGCACTTCCACCTCTACTTTCATGCTTCATCTCAGGCCTGAGAGGCTTGTTTAAAACAGCCATTCTCTCTCTCTCTCTCTTTCTGATCAAGGGAAGCCCCCCTCCCATAGCTTGAGGTGTGGCTTCTTTATCATTTTCCAGAGGAAAGAGCAGAAAGTGAGCTGTATCTGAGAAGACATTCTTGACTGGGGCCCTTTTCTTTTGTGAGAGGGCCTCTTGAGCATACAACACACACCCATTTACACGACGCTCACGAGCCTAACGCATGCATTTTTTTATTTTCGGCTTCAAGCCAAAAATGCTGCACGGTCGTGCAAGGCTCCCACGGCCCTCGCACACTTACCTGCCCTGTGGTGCATCCGACGAGCTGGCTGGTCACGCTTCCTCCCCCAGCGCTAGCCTGCAATTCCCAGGTTGCGCTGTGGTAGGAAGGGGCGGGGCATTTGCGCAGCGCTCGCGCGACTGGCAAGCCAGCTGCGGGACGAAGGAGCAGCGAATGCCACCCTCCACCTCCGCGAAAAAGTAAGATGCGGAAAGGGCCTGGGTGTTTTTACAAGCTTGTTAGGGTGTGTTTCTTTCTTTCTTTGTCTGTTTGTTCTGACCATGTGCTCTCCCTGAGCACAAGGTCTAACTGACTGACTGACTTGCTGGGTGGGGGGAGCTAGCAGCTGTTAGCTCATTATAACTTTTCCCAGTTTAGCTGTACAAGTTTAGCAAGAGTTCATTGCTTCTTCGATTGAAGCCCCACTGAGACATTCTGCCTGACCACAATGTCCAGGCAGGTAGGGCAACTTGGGGGAATAACTAGAACCACTATGGAATTGCAGCCTCACTCCTGAAAGTTTGACAATTAGAGCTTGGCAAACAGGGGTGCTGACATGGGTTTTACCAGGGAAGTTTGAGAAGGAAGCCCAGTTTTACTTTTTCTAATTTGACTGTCTAGATTATCAAGTATGAATGGTGAAAGAGCTGCTGCAGTCACCTGCAACAGCTGTGGCATGTTTCTTTTCTTGCTGCAAGATGTAGTTGGGTACACCTGCAGCAAGTGCAAGCTGGTGGCCCTCTTAGAGGAGAAGGTTCACCAGCTCGAGGTCTGTGTTTCTAATCTTTGGATTATTAGGGAGAATGAGGAATTCTTGGATAGGGCGGAGAGGACCTTCTTGAAAATGGAATGCACAAAGGAGCTAGTAGATGAAGAAGTCAGTTTACAAACCTAGGAGATAGACACTTGGAGGAATGTGACACATAGGAGTAGAAGGGCCAGGAACCAAGCAGAGAGTTTTGGGCTGCAGAATTGCTTCCAAGTTCTCAACCTTATTAATGAGAAAGTGGAACAAGAGGAGGAGGTAATGGAGCAGCCAGAGGAGGTAATGGAACATCACCAAGAGGAAATCGAACTTCAGCAATGGGAAGTTGAACAGCAGCAGGACAAAATTCGACAACAATAAGATCAACAGTCTCAGCCTGAAGAGAATGTCAAGGTGGCCCTGGAAGAATCTGCTCGTCGAGTAACCCCGGACAAGCCTCAGAAGAGATTAGTTCTGGTGATTGGGGACTCTTTGCTGAGATGAACAGAACCAACAATTTGCAACCCAGACAGGATGAATCGTGAGATGTGCTGTCTCCCTGGAGCCAAAATCAAAGATGTACTGGAGAGGCTAATGAGACTGGTCAAGTTCTGCCTTTTCTCCCCCCCCCCGTTAGCAATTGGCCATCTTCTCCATGCAGCGACCTTATCGTTTCCTTGTTTTTCCTTTTGCTGTGGACATGTCAAAAAAAGCCCCCTTTTTTTGTTTTTAATGTCTCTGGTAATCCTGAATTCATTCTGTGCTTTAGCTTTTCTCACCTTCTCCCTACATATCCTGGCTATTTGTTTGAATTCCTCTTTGGTGATTTTGCCATTCTTCCATTTCCTGTACATGTTTCTTTTAACACTTAGCTCAGCTGAGAGTTCTTGCATCAACCATTCTGGTTTCTTTAGACACATTCCATTTTTCCTCCGTATTGGCACAGTTTTCAATTGTGCCTTCAGTATCTCACTTTTAAGAAACTCCCAGCTGTCATGGTCTTATGTCTCAAAGGGACAAAAGTGGCTGTTCATCCTCATATCAAGAGGTTTTGGAGAGGAGCTGTTCTCTTGGCCCTCCCAATGCTACATTGATTTCCCACTTGGGATTTGAATTTGATTCTCAAGGTCCTGAATCAACCACTATTTGAGATATTGAAGGATGCTTCACTACAGTTATTGTAGTGTAGTCCTTCTGGTGGCCGTTACTGTGGCGAGAAGTGTGTCTGAATTGTTGGCACTCTCAGTGAATAAGAATTTGTGTAGAATTGATGATGACAAAATAACCCTCACAGTAGATCCAGCGTTTGTCCTGGAGTGTATGGTGGACAGAGCAAAATATCAATCTATAAATTTGCCAAATTTTTGCCCTAACTCATCAAATGCCTTAGAGAGAAAATGGTGTAAGTTGGATGAGAGACAGGCAGTAAAAGAATAAATGAGGAGAACCAAGCCAATCAGACAGATTGAGGCCTTGTTTGTTTCCTTTAATCCCCAAACAGTGAAGAATAGAGTATCAAAGCAAGAGATTGCTACATGGCCTGAAGCATGTTGGAATTAATACAGTTTGGGATGTGGCTAGGGCAGTACTAAAAGGATTTTTTCATTCAGCAAAAAAACAGTAATTAAGAAGGAAAAAGCATAGATGAAATTGCAAAGAAAGAAAAAGAACTTCAAAAATCACCAACAGATTGAAAGATTCAAAGACAAATCCAAATTTTACAAAAACAAATATCTACAGAAGAAATGGAAAAGAAACTGAAATTTATAAGACATAATAATTTCGAATCAGCAAATAAGCCAGGAAAGTGGCTTTCATACAAGTTGGGAAAAGAGAAAGAATAAACACAGATTATGAACATTCAAGAAGGCAACCAATTGACTGGAGACAATGACAAGATTTTAAAAGTATTGCACAAATATTTTGCAAATTTATATAAAGCAGAAACGATCCCAAAACATACACTTGATACATATTTAGAAAATCAAAACATACCCAAAATGTCTGTGAAGCAACAAAAAAAAACCCTTAAAAACCCCTAAAAACCCCTAAATGCCTTAATCACTTTAAAAGAGGTCTTGGTGACAATCCAAAGAGGCAAAATTAATAAATCACCAGTGCCAAACTCTTTGAAGAAGAACTATGTATGTATCCACATTAAAAATGTTTACAGCAATGTTCTACAGACCAAAGTAATTCCTAAGTCTTGGGAACAGCTCTGATAACTTTAATATCTAAAGAAGGGAAAGACCTGACTAAACTAAACAACTGCTGGCTGATTTCACTTGTAAACATCGACTACAAGATATTTACTTCAATTTTGGCAGAGAGATTTAAAGAAATTCTGCAAGAGATTATTCATGAAGACCAAGCAGGTTTCATGCCTAAAAGACAACTGAGAAACAATGTAAGAGATGCAATTAATGTCACTGAATATCTGAACAAATGCAAAAAACAAAAAAAAAGCCATTTTAACATTTATCGATGCTGAGAAGGTGTTTGACAATGTGAATTGGGATTATATGACAGCGATATTGGAGAAAATGGGAATGGGTATTAATATATTGACATGGATTAAAGTGATTTACAACTTGCAGGACACAGATCCTGGTTAATGGCAACATGACAAAACCATGTAATATCTAGAGGGGAACAAGGCAGTGATGTCTTTCTGTCCACTTCTGTTCATACTAACTTTAGAAATTTTACTAAAGAGAAAGAAGAAAGAGAAATTATAGGTTTGGATGTAAAGTTGGAGGCTTTCACGGCTGGAATCCATAGGTTATTGTGGGTTTTCTGGGCTTTGAGGCTGTGTTCTATTAGTATTTTCTCCTGACATTTCTCCTGCTTCTGTGGCTGGCATCTTCAGAGGATAAAGGTTTGAAAGCTAACGATTCAGTTTTCAAAGTAAAGGCCTTTGCAGATGATTTTCTGATTATTCTTGAAGATCCTTTAAGTAGTATCACTCCCTTGCTATAAATGATGGAAGACTAGTGAAATAGCTGGCTTTAAAATTAACAAATATAAAATAAAAATGTTGACAATAAACATGACAAGGTAAGAAGAAACAAAATTGGAAGAGATCTCAAAATTTTCAATTGAGAAGAAAGAATATCAGGCATCAAAATGAATATCCTTCCCCAAATGCTTTTTTTAAAAATTCCAGACAGTGCCAATTATAAGTAGTGACAATCCCTTTAAGAAATGGGATAAAAACCTATCTAAGTTCATATGACAAAACAAAAGACCAAGAATTAGATGGAAAGTCTCACAAGATGAGAAGGAACGTGGAGGACTTGGTTTACCAAATTTGAAGTTATATTTCACTGTGTGTGCCCTAGTCTGGATGAGAGAATGGATTTTACTGAAAAACCATAAATTGTTGCAACTTGAAAGCTATGACCTAAAGTATGGATGGCACACACATATGTGGTACACCACTGATAAAGAAAACAAAGAGTTTCATACACATATTATATGGCAGGCTTTATTAAGAATCTAGAAGAAATACGAAAACATCTTATACAACAGAATTCTATTATGGATCTTAGTGTAAGAAGCGTTTTTCAAAACTCAAAAAAAAAAATTAAAAAATTGAACTGGTTGACTTACAGAGAGTTACTCTGTATGCACAACCAACAATATTGTATTAAACAATAAGAGGAACTGAAAATTAAAGGATGGCAGCTAAACTGGTTTGTGTTATCTCACTGGAAAAACCCTATCCCAGGGTCTACAATTTTGATATTAAAATATGATTCAATGTGCCTGAGAGGTCACCCAGATGGGCGCGTAGGCAGCAATGGTCAAAGATAGAAAACCAGGTCAGGCCAGTAAAATCCCCAGTCACGTAGCCCTAGGAGACCTCAAGATGTGTAAACCCACAATAAACAAAGGGTCCTCAGCCCTGAGAAACCGACTTGAGGGGATTAGCATGTCTGCCCCAAGTTGAGCAAATATTCCATCAGGCGAGAACCATTTACATGAAGTCACACTACAAACTAAGCACAAACTAACACAGCCAGAGTTCCTGAGACTTTGGCAACACCTTGCAATCCCATCACACAAAGGAAATTACCATGGGTTACTGCTCCAACACCCATTGTTCTCCCTGGGAAAGGATTAGTCCTCCAGGTACTTTTCCCCCTACAAATAGTCCCAGTTTTTGAGTGGTTCTTTGGATCACTCCTGATCACCCCAGCAGACCATTGCTCTGTCGTTTGAGTGATCCCCTCAGCCCTCTCCATGCTGAGCCCCACTTCTCCGCTGCCTTCCTGGACCCAGCACTTCAGGAAAAGGTGCAGTATTACCCCAAATGTACCCCTCTAATACTCCCCTATCCAATTTCCTCTCTTTTGTTTCTTAATAGCTCTTGGGTGCATGTGTGCATGATTGCATTGGTGCGTGAGACTTGCATTTAATAAAATCATTTATTGGACATTCTTGTTTGGTTTTTGGCTTGGCCTGACCCTGTAAAAACTTGGTAAAAAGAGTAGGTGAAGAGGATGTCAAAGAAAAGATATAAGGAGATAGAATATGAGTTCCAGAAAGGAAGATTTTATTTATTTACTTTTCTATTAAATAATTTATTTTTTATAATAAATAATGGACTTTAAAATGTTTATTGTTATGTAACTTTAACAGCAATGAGATTAGAAAGAAAGATGGGGAGGGGAAAGGAAGGGGAGGATTTCATATTAACCTTGATGGGAAAGACTTTAAAATCTGAGGAAAGAGGTGACTAAATGGGGAAGAGAGAGAAAGTGGAGGATTTTATATTAACTTCAACAGGAAAGACTCTAAAATCTGAGGAACGAGGTGCTAGATGGGGAGGGGAGAGAAATAGGAAAGACTTTAAAATCTGACCGAGGAAGGAGGTGGCTAGATGGGGAAGGGAGAGGAGGAGGAGGAGGAGTTCACATGGGACCTCAATCTCTAATCCTCCCCTCGACCCAGATGCCCAGACCACTCCTTGCCCACACTCACCAAAAAAGGTGCAAACCCCTGTTTTCCAGCTCTTAACTCTTCCCTCTCTTTTGTTTTCATATAAATGGTTTCTGAAGAAAGGCAGGAAACAAAAGAGAGGTAGAGAGGCAGGGATAAGAAGCAGAGAGGCAGAGTCATCAGCATAACATTCCCTCAGTGCTGATTGGGGAAAGGCCGGAGGGGACAGTGGGAATGCAACGGCAGCAAGTTGATCACTTAAAAAAAGATGAGTCTTGAGTTGAGTTGAGTCTGTCCATCACTCATTGATGAGTCAAGTCCAAGTCAAGTCATTGAAGTGACTTGACTTGGTTAACTTGGAAGTTAGAACCCAAGTTTGAGTCAATCAACTTGAGTCTACATTGGGCCCGAAGCATTCAGAGTATCTTTTCAGAGCTGCTTTCTAGGTTTATCTCAACAGGATGAGCCATGCTAGGGCTTGTTTATCAAGGCAAGAGCAGCAGAAACAAGCAAGGAGATTTTCCTTGGTGCCTTTTGTCCACCAGAATAAAAAACTCAGAAACCTTCTGCAGTTACTGGCATAGATGGGGGGCCTAGTTGTTTCAGTGATGCCTTGTTGGGGAACCAACCCCAGCCCAGAAGATGGTGGGTAAGGACGCATTTGCATTGGGTTTGATGGGGCAATGACGTGTTGGCCACATGAGATGAGGACATGTGGCTGTGCAACCCAGACCACCTGGTTTGAAATTGTAGACCATCTTCATCCCCATCTACAGCAGAGCCACATTATTATGAGAGATTCAATATCTGTGGAAGAACAAGTTACCATCACTTTCTGGAGTAGAGTAGAGGAATTGTACGTGCTCATGCTGCTGTAATGGCAGTTGCACTGTTCAATGTAGTAAGCACAAAAGTAGCATGTCAGGCTGGCCATACAGGAAAATACTGGCTGATGAGGGATGAGAGATGAGCAGGAGATAGCTGAGCAGCACTCCTTCTTGCTCAAAAATCAGCTGTTCTTGCTGTTCTCTGAAGATCTGATGTATTCTTGACACAGATGGACTCTTCATTCTGATTGTGCTTTAACTGAGCTGAAACCTTACAGCTTTTGTACTGACTTTTTGAAGATTTAACTCTGGTCCAGTAACTGCTTCCTAAGTCCTCTGTCAGCAATTGCAACTCAGATTTCTGTTATCCCCTTGGCAGACCCTGTCCCAGAGAGATATAAAATTAATATCAAATATATCAGATATGCCAGAGAGCTACCTGAATGGGTGCGCAGACAAATAGGTCAAGCAACCGGACATAGGTCAAGGCCAGGAAAATCCCCAGTCGCGTTTCCCAAGGAGGCCTCAGGCAAAGCACATCCGCATCACAAAAGGGTCCTCAGCCACAAAGCCAACTTGAGGAGACTACCAGGTTTTCCCTCTGTTGAACAATGCTTACTTTGACTGTTACAAGGGCAAGGTCCATTTACATGAACCAATCATGCAAGCCATCAGGTTGCTATTGTGCAGTACTTTCCTTCTATTTTGACCATTGTTCTTCCCAGGAAAGGGCATGCCCTCGAGGTACATTCTGCCCTATAAGTAGTCCCCATTTTTGAGACTCTCTTTGGGGAATTCCTCTCTATGCTAGTAGACCAGCATTCTGTTAGTTGAGTGTTCCCCTCAGCCACCTCTCTTCGCTGAGCTCCTTCCTTCTCGCCGCTTCCCAGATTGAAGACTTCTGGACAGGTGCAGTATTACCACATTTACACCCTCTCCACTTTATTTCCTATAATTTTTCACCTCTTTCCCTTCTCAATAGGCCTTGTGTGCGTGAGTGAGTGACTGCGTTTGTGTGTGAGAACATATTTGTTAATAAAATTCAATCATTAGTTCACTTGTCTGGCTTTTTGCTTGGTCTGACCATGAAAAAATTGGGTTGAAGGTCTCACTGTGTTACCCTGCCCCTCGTTCTGCCAAGCTAGTGCTTTGCTAATTTCCCCAGTCTTTGCATTTTTGGAGCGAATCAAGATGTCTCCCAGGGGACTCCTAGAGGTCAGGGTAACAGAGTGGTGGAGAATGTGGGCAACTTCAGCATGCCTAATCTGAGTGGAAGTCGCAACCCATACAGAGCAAGTAGGTGCTGACATAGGGAATGACTACCAAAAGCCTACAGTGGTAGGAGACACGTGTGTATGCGATTTTGGAGTCAGTGAGCCACAGGGCTACTGTTAGGTTGGGAATCATAGAATCATAGAGTTGGAAGAGACCCCAGGGGCCATCCAGTCCAACCCCCTGCTATGCAGGAACACACATCAAAACATTCCCAACAGATGGCCAACCAGCCTCTGCTTAAAAACCTCCAAAGAAGGAGACTCCACCACACTTTGAGGGAGCACATTCCACTACCACAGTTCTGACCATCAGGAAGTTCTTCCTGAGGTTCGGGTGGAATCTCCTTTCCTGCAGCTTGAATTCTTTGCTTCTTGTCCTAGTCTCTGGAGCAGCAGAAAACAAGCCCACTCCCTCCTTGACATGACATCCCTTTAAATAATTAAACATGGCTATCAAGTCACCTCTTAATCTGCTCTTCTGCGGACTAAACATACCCAGCTCCCTAAACCATTCCTCAAAGGATATGGCTTCCAGACCATTCAACATTTTGGTCGCCCTTCCCAGACACATACCAGCTTGTCGATATCCTTCTTGAATTGAGGTTCCCAGAACTAGACACAGTATTCCAAATGAGGCCTAACCAATGCAGAATAGAGTAGTACCATTACCTCCCTCAATCTAGACACCATACTTCTGTTGATAAAACCAAGAATTGCGTTGGCTTTCTTGGCTGCCGCATCACACTGCTGACTCATGTTCATCTTGTGATCTACCAAGACTCCTAGATCCCTTTCACATGTACTGCTATCCAGCCACGCATCCCCCATCCTATATTTGTGCATTCCATTTTTTCTGCCTAAGTATAGGACCTTACATTTCTCTCTGTTGAAATTCATTTTGTTAGCTTTGGCCCAGCTCTCCAATCTGTCAAGGTCATTTTGAAATTTGATCCTGTCCTCCAGGGTATTAGCAACCCCTTCCAATTTGGTGTCATCTGCAAATTTGATCAGCATGCCCTCTACTCTTTCATCCAAGTCATTGATGAAGATGTTGAATAGCACTGGACCCAGAACATAACCCTGTGGCACCCCAATAGTTATTTCCCTCCAGGATGAAAAGCAGCGATTGGTGAGGACCCTTTGGGTTTGGTCGGTCAACCAATTACAAATCCAACTAACAGTAGCCCTGTCCAGCCTGCATTCTACTAGCTTTTTTGCAAGAATGTCATGGGGAACTTTGGTCTATTTCTGCAAAATCGCATATTGAAGTCAAGATATGCTACATCTACAGCGTTCTCTTCATCTTTCAAGCTTGTAGCCCTATCATAAAAGAGATAAGATTAGTATGGCATGACTTATTTCTTAGAAATCCATGTTGACTTTTAGTAATTATGGTATTGCTTTCTAAGTAATAACAAACTGACTATTTAATGATCTGCTATTTAATGATAACTATTTAATGATCCTAATCTTTCCTGGTACTGATGTCAGGCTGACAGGGTGATAATTATTTGGGTCCACTTTTTAGCCCCTTCTTGAAGATGGGGATGACATTTGCCGTCCTCCATTCTGCTGGGACTTCTCTTGTTCCCCAAGAATTCTCAAAGATTATTGCGAGTGGTTCAGAAATAACTCCTGCCAGTTCTTTTAATATCCTTGGATGTAATTCATCTGGCCCTGGGGACTTGAATTCATCTAGTTTAGCCAGATATTCCTGTACTATTTCTCTATTTATTCTGTGCTGCATTTCCCCTGCTTCCTCACCTGCGCCCCACCCCCTAGGATGAGTACTTCTATCCTTTGGGGAGAAAATGGAGGCAAAGAAGGTGTTGAGTAGTTCTGCCTTCTCACTTCCCTCCATTAGTAATTGGTCATCTTCTCCACACAGTGATCCTATCATTTCCTTGTTTTTCCTTTTGCTGCAGACATGTCAACAAAAGCCCCTTTTTTGTTTTTAATGTCTCTGGCAAGCCTGAGTTCATTCTGCGCTTTAGCTTTTCTGACCTTCTCCCCACATATCCTGGCGATTTGCTTGAATTCCTCTTTGGTGGGTTCACCACTCTTCCACTTCCTGTACATGTTTCTTTTAACACTTAGCTTAGCTGAGAGTTCTTTCCTCAACCATTCTGGTTTCTTTAGACACCTGCCATTTCTCCTCCTTATTGGCACAGTTTTCAATTGTGCCTTCAGTATCTCACTTTTAAGAAACTCCCATCCGCCATGAACTCCCTCTTCTTTTAGTATTCTTGACCATGGGATTTCAGCAAGTAACTCCCTAAATTTACAGAAATCAGCTTTCTTAAAATCTAGGATGTGTGTCTGGCTATACTTGCCCTCTCCTTCCCACTGAATGACAAACTCCAAAAGAGCATGGTCACTCCCCGATAAGGATCCCAGCACCTCCACCTCATCAACAACGTCATCCCTGTCAAGATCAGATCTATAATAGCCAATCTATTTGTTGCTTCTTCCACCTTCTGGACCATGAAATTGTCTGCAAGGCAAGCGAGGAACCTTTTGGACTTTGCGGTCTTTGCAGAGTTTGACTGCCAACAAATATCAGGATAATTGAAATCTCCAATTACTACTGCATCTCTCCTTTTTGAATGTGTGGTCATCTGCTCCAGGAAGGCTTCATCCAGTCCTCAGGCTGGCCCAGAGGCCTGTGGCAAACCCCCACAATCACATCCCTATTGTTTCTCACACCTTTAATTCTTACCTAGATGCTCTCGACTTGGCTTCCTAGATTTAAGTCATGGATCTCTTCACGGGTGAAAACATCCTTGACATATAAGGCTCCTCCTCCTCATTTCTTGTTTGGTGTATTTCTGCAAAATAGGTTATACACCCCATTCCTACATTCCAGTCATGAGACTCACCCCACAAGGTTTCAGTGACGTCTATTAAATCATATTTATTTTGTCGTATTAAGAGTTCGGGTTCATCTTGCTTATTTCCCATGCTCTGTGCATTAGTGTAGAGACACTTGAGAACATGTGCCTTTCCCGGAAGTCCTGTACTAAAGTTACAGTTCCTCCCCCTGTTGGTCTCTAGTTCTACTAGGCCTGCCTTATCTATATCATTTGGGCTATTTTTCACAGCACTCACTGAATCCTTGTCCTGAATAATACTGTCTCTCTCCCCAGTCAATCTCAGTTTAATGACCTCCTGATCCGTTTTTTGAGACTCTTAGCAAAAATGTTCTGGTTGACAGTTGTGAGGTGCAGGCTATCGCTTGCCAGAAGACCATCTTTGTGGAAATGGAGACCATGGTCCAAAAAGCCAAATCACTCCTGGTGGCACCATCTTTGGAACCAGTTGTTGATCTCCTCTATTCTTGTCTCCCTTCGTGGGCCATGTCCTTCCACAAGGAGGAAAGATGAAATGAGAACCTGCGCATGAAGGTCCTTTAGCTTCCTACCCATAAGCTCGTAATCCTTCGTGATGCAGCGAAAGCTGCACCTTGCAATGTCTTTGGTTCTGACGTAAACCAAAAGGAGGAAGTTATGGTCAGTGGGCTTGACCAGTCTTAGCCTTTCCTTTATGTCATTGATTTTGGCCCCAGGGAGACAGCACACCTCACAATTGATCCTATCCAGGTTGTAAATGATTGGTTCTGTTCCTCTCAGCAAAGAGTTCCCAACCACTAGAACTCGTCTCCTCTGAGGCTTGTCTGGGGTTACTCGAGCAGATTCTGTCATGGCCTCCTGAACCTTCTGTTCATGCTGAGACTGTTGGTGCTGCTGCTGTTGGATTTAGTTCTCCTGGTGTTGGAGTTCCTGTTGCTAATGTTGGATTTCCTTTCAGTGATGTTCCATGACCTCTTCCTGCTGTTCCACTTCATCATTAATAAGGTCGAGAACTTGGAAGCGATTCTGTAGCTCGAGAGTCTCTGTTTGTCACCTTGCTTTTCTATTCCTGTGTGTCACATTCCTCCATGTGTCCATCTCCCAGTTTCATGAACCGACTTCCTTGTCTGCTTTCAACTCTGTGCATTCTGTCTTCGAAAAGGTCCTCTCAGCCCTATCCAAGAACTCCTCTCCCTCCCTGATAATGCCAAGATTTGAAATGTGTGCCTCCAGCTGGTGAACCTTCTCCTCCAAGAGGGCGACCAGCTAGCATTTGTTGCAGGTGTACTCAATGATTTCTTGTGGTAGGAAAAGAAACATGCCACAGCTGTGGCAGGTGACTGCAGCAGCTCCGTCACCCTCCATACTTGATGGTCTAGATAGTCGAATTGGAAAAGGTAAAACTGGGCTTTGCATTCAAAGTGCCCTCTCTTCTCCTTTCTTTGTTTTATGTATGGCAGCCACACCTACATGATCACTAGTGTAGCAGTGAATTGTGGCAGATCGCAAGGGCTGTACACAAGCTGTCCCAGGAATCTCTCCCTGACTTGGGTCAATCACGGGGTGGGATCCTGAGCACTAGGTGATAGGTCAGGATAGCCCATAGCACCCACTGCATTTTGGTGTAGTTTTGGCAATTGTGACTTCAGGTCAGAGGAAACACGGGTGGTGATTCAGAGTAGGAGACACTGGTGGTGAGCCCTGTAATCCTAGGAGACATGGATGGTGAGTCCCATAGACTTTGAAGGCATGGGTGGGGAGTCCCATAAATTGTAGGGTTTTAGAAGTATATCCTGAGGTGGAGGAAGGGCCCCCTCACCCGAAAAACTCTAGGGCAGATTCAGTGTGGTTCCTTCCCTCTCTCTGTGTTGCTTGGCCAGGTGACTCCACAAGTTCTGCAAGGTTCATTTCCTCCTTCATGTCTAGGCAGCGTCTAGGTGAAGGTCTCCCAAGAAAGGATTGGAGTGGTCATCCCAGTCCCTGAATCTTATCCCTATTTCCTTTTTGCATTAAGTCAGAGAGGAGGAAATCTGGGCTTAGACTCACAAAAGGGCACTTTTGGGCAGCTTGTAGATAGGTTCCTCACCCCCTTTCCTAACAGAGTTCTGTAGTGTTCGTCTCCCTAAAAAATCCCAGGGCGCTAGGTAATTCTTCCTGTCCCTACAAGCCTGGTCCCACGTATAATTAAGTGCAAGAAAATGGAGGTAAAGAATCTCATGCAAAAGGAGAAGGTGGCAGGCAAGCTAGAACGCTGGGTCCTCCACAAGGGCAAATGTCCATGGAGGGATTCCAATTTCAAAACCCCTGATCCCTTTTCCACCCTTCCGGAGGCTTATATGAAAGCCCATATGGAGATGACCCCTTTTGAGCCTTCCAAGGACACCCTTGCAGCATGGGGACTTTGGCTCGCTGTATGGGATGCCTCCAGTGCTCTCGTGGCCATCAAAGCCCAAATGGAGGAGATGGCCAAGGAAATTGTCTGGCTTCAAGCTGAGAACGAGGTTGTGCAAGTGGAAAACTAACATTTGCATCTGTCGCACAGACCACAAGTCAAAAGTTAAGTGAGATGATGCTCCAAGCTCAGACTTGGAAGGAACAGGCCAAATTTTTAGAGGAAGAACTGGCCTGATCCAAAACTGCTGCCAAGTTCATGGCGAAGAAGTTCAAGGAATGGCAGGAGACGGTCAGCCCCACAGCTTGCCATCATAGAATAGAGGAGTTAGAGAAGGAACTGCAAACCCAGCAGGCAGTCATTTTGGCAGTCTGTCCAGAGTTTCTCCCCTTTCTCCCCACTGCTACCCTCATGGAATCGCTGCCTGAGAATGCAATGGTGTCCCACTCATACAACCCTGACTGGGTGGACAGTACTGCTCCTGTCCACCCTATTGAAACTAGGTCAATGACCAAGAGAAAAGTGACAGCCAGGGAGGATGAAGCAGAGGAGAAGACCTAGGAGACAGAGACCAGGATTCCCTGGAAAGCAACCAAGGCCAAAGTGATCGCCAATCAGCTTGGCCCCCTTAACAAGACTACTGAGATCATGCGGCTTAATGCTGTGATCCATTTTAACCAGACAACCAACGGTCAGGATTTGACCCAACTGGCCCAGCTGCGCATGTCCCTCTCAGAACTCCACATCTTGGGATCTGCTGTCGCCGCCTGAGGGTTGCTGAGGTTAGATGCCCATGCGTGGATGAGAGAGATCATCAGGATCCTGTGGCCAGGTCAGAACAGCAGGGCCCTAGAGAGAACCCTGTGGCTTATGTAGCTAGGAAGCAACTTCTGGCTATGCTGGCTGACAAGGTTTAACTAGCACAGGGAAAATGGGATTTTGACAATGTAGAATTTAAGATACTCCTTTACGGCAGCTTAAACCATGAAACGAAGATGGCCTTAGGTCTCCTAAAAACCCGTGCAAGAAAACATGCCTTGCGTTGGTCTAGCTAGGCATTGACACACTGGGAATTTATTATCAGAGGCACCTGTGTGGTCATCCAGACACCCCACATGCTGCTTAATTACATTCTGTCCAGGAAGGTCCAGAATGGCCAAGTATCCAATGCCCAGGATAGCCAAATGGACTCTTCGCCTGGTAACGTGTGGGGTTGACTTCCAAAGGCAGCCACAAAAACTGCCAGCCTCGTATGGTCTAATTGTGGCCACAGCCATGCATGAATGCCCTTTGCCACACATAAAGACTATCAATTGGCCAGTTGAGTGGGGAGTCTCACTTGAAGAGGCGCAGCTACAAGGATTCATCTGCTGGTTTTGCAATGGATCCTCCATTCACGTAGATGGGAGCCCTAGAACAAGTTTTGGAGCAATCTGTGTGATTGACTACTTTTCCCTCCAAGGGAAAGCCTGACCCCACTCCAGCCAAGTGGCTGAAGTAGAAGCCCTGCGTGCTATCCTGGAGCACGAGCCGCTTGACTTCCCCCTAGCCATTTATACCAATTTGGACTGGACGGCCAAGGCTGCAAGTGTTTGGCTCCCTATTTGGCTCCAAAATTACCTAAAAACTCCTGATGGGAAGCCAACTGCCCATCTGGAGAAGTGGGTCCGAATTGCTGCCCAAATTCAGGACAGAACTGCTCCAACATGGGTTGCTCATGTCAAAGGACACCAAAAGAGTGCTTCTGCCTCTGGCCTCTGGAAGAACAGAGCAGTCACTGTAGCCAGAGAAGCAGCTCTGCAGGAATCCCCATAGCCCCTATCAATGTGAAACCCAGACAGCCTCTCATTCCTCGCACTTTTGATTTAGCCACCTTGCAGAAGGGAGATCCTGAGATCACCGAATTGGCTAGGGAGGGAACTAACACTTCTGGCTGGTTCAAAATAGAGCAGCGGGAAGGAGTGTTTTGGAATGTAGATGCAGATGACCAGTTTCACTGGACCATGCCGAAGGACCTCCATAGGGACGTGATCCAATTCGTCCACAAGCAAGGGCATCGTGGACAAGAGATCATGTTAGAGAGAGTCTGAGAGACAGACTGGTGACCCCAACTCAAGCAGGATGGTTCTTGCAGTGACAGTAACAGCAAAAAGCTGAAATTGGTTCCACTGGGGATAAAGCTGGCATTTATTAGGGTCCACCACACTTCAAGTTGCACTTCCTTTTTCCTTAACTTTGGTCTAATAAATTCTCTAATTTCTTTTGGAATATGTCCATTGTGGACATGCCAAATTAGCTCCCTAATAGCATCAAATTAATCATGTGCATTTGAGTGCAAGTGAAAGCCAATGAAGTGATTCAATTTCCAAAATACAAGTATTAATGATTTCGTCTCTGTTGTTACTTCCTAATCAATAAGCAGAGAGGTAACTGAGTGCTGCCCATCGGACATGATCTGGGCAGCTTATTTGCTAAAACCTCCAGGTTGGCCACATCTAATAAAGACGTTCCTGCTCTAATAGGCACAGTCCAGTCTGTCCATGCTCTTTTCACTCTAGAGAGACTTAACTGGTCCAGACCACAATTTTAGCCATTCCACCCAATCAGTTTCATTGGGACATAAATAGGGTGCATATTCTGGCCATTGTGCTAAAGTGTTCAGCTTATACAGTTGTACTCAGATCTCTTTCAAGGAGATTATCAATTATATTAAGATTAACTCATGCACGTCTGACTTTAACACGTGAGAGCCCACCATGGGAGAATTGTGCCTGGATCAATGTGGCAGCATCCCTAATTAGTGGATCAAATGCTGCAGCAATTGGGTGTCAATGGCCGAAATGGAGGGTGTACTTGCCTTCCTCATGTGTGAGATTCAGGACAAGCATCCCCCTTGACTGGAACCAAATCAAATTCTGGCTTGAATTATTAGCAGTTTGATTTAGAGGTATGTACCTGTTCGGTGGGCTGTGCTTAGTGAGGCACACTTATACTCCAATATTGCTTCTACCAATCTGCAACTTGGATTGTTTGATGTTATCCTGGTGGTGTAGCCAAATTAATTTCAGTTGGGGAATTGTGCCCTTCAGCAGTTCCAAGGAGGATAGAAAGTACAAAGGAGTCACCAACATTCATTACAATTCAACACTCATTACAATGAAATACAAGCCATTGTAAACTGAGGTGATATGTCAGGACTGCACTTGGTGATGAAGTCAGGCACTTTTGCCTTTGGACTCTCCTGGAAAAAGATCTCCTCATTCCCATTTTCAGGATACATACCCTTAGCTGAAGCAGACTGGTGCTTGGTGAACCAAGCCTGGATCTGTGTAAATGAATATATATGCTTTGGATTGTTACTGTCAACTGCAGGGAAGATACTCTTACCTGAGAGTGCAGTGGCTCTATGATTGTCCAGTTCCAAGGGTATTCCTTGTTGAGGGTTCATGTCTGAAGGGACCTAGGGAACACTAACAAAAGGACGAAAAGGGATGTGGTACTTATCTTGTTTCCAGAAGTCTAAGCCATGTTGCCTTTGTTACTAAAAGGGAAAAGAATTCAGTATCTACAATTACAACTGCAATTACAACTACTAAACTAAAAGGGGAGCTTCACCAAAGTGTCTCTCCTCAAGGTGGCTGCTATCCCATGAAGATCTTGGACTGATCCACCACTGGCAGTTCCTTGTAATTTAGCAAAGTCTGCCAAATTGCTATTGTACTCACAAGAGCTGGAGGCTCCTCTGCCTACTTGTCATATATTTCAACTTGTGTGGGCTTCATAACCTTCCATTCCTTAAGCTGTGTGATATGAAAATATTTCAGCCATCGTCCCTTCTTGTGAGGAATTGTTACCTGATAGACAGCTAGTGAGACTTGCTTCATTATTTTTACAGGACCCATCCATTTGGCAGACCAGGCGTGACTTTTGTCCCGTTGGCAGGGATTGTGAACCCAGCCAAGCTGTTTGTCCATGGCCTGCATGTTCTTGCCCAGTTGCAAAGGCTGCCTCATAATGAATTTTTGGAAATTTCCTGCATGTGCATTCATACTCACTCACTGTTTAATGACAATGGTCTCCAGATAGGAGGGAAGGCTGGTATTGATCCAGACAGCTTCTGGAATCAACATTGTCCTTCCAGTCATTACAGTGTGTGGAGCAAATTCATGCACTACCTTCATTCCCCTGAGGACCCTCAGGATGATTGGAAGCTTCTCATCTCAATCAAACTGTTGAATTTACCACCTTTTGGGCACTTCCTTCAGAATATGATTGGTTCACTTGATCTGTCTTGAACTCTGAGGATGATGAGTGATGTGGAATCTCTGTTTGATCCTGAGGGCCTTGCAGAGTTCCTGCGTGACTTCCCCAGTGAAGTGGGTGAACATGTCACTGTCTGATTCCCTAGTGATTCTCCAGTGATATTACTCCAAAAAGTGGGTGCCATGAGGGTGCACCAGCAATACCACTACCTCCATTCAATAATGGGAAACAATTAGCTCAAAAATGGGAGGCCTGTGAGAGAGGAGTAACTTAGCAAGATCTGCCATCTATGTTTACAGGGTCCTTGCAGGAAAGAACTAGCCAGAGACTGAAAGTAAACTAAAAATGTGTTTTATTGAGGGGAACTCACTCATGCATGCACTCAAGAAATAAACAGTCACACATTCACACAAGAGCTAACTGAAGGATAGAGAGTGGAAAAATTATGGGTAGAGAGGCTGAGGGTTTGGGGTTATAATTATCAGTCCAGAAGAGTAGTGAAGAAGCTGCAATGTGGCTTAGACTTGTGTGTCTAAAGGCAGGAGAAGCTGGGAAACAAACTGGCAGAGAGACATTCATCAACTGGTGAACTGCAAAACTAGTTGCTCACAACTGGGGATTTTTATACTCTTATTTCCCTCTCTGAAGGGGTGTGAGTTAATCACTCTCCCAGCCTAGAGGACAATGGGAGTTGCAACACAGACAATGGTGTTTGGATGGTATTAATGATCTTCGTGTTTGAGTGACAAGGTGATAATGGTTGTTCAAGTAGCTGAGAATTGTGAAGAGGTGCGAAAACAATAGAGAAACATCCAGGTGTACAGGGACCAGGGTTAAGACAACCATAGTTTGATGGGAACTTCCCTATTTCATCTCTGAGAATCCAGCTAGATATTTCATGCCTATTGTATTCAGAGCAGCCACGTTGTTGTCCTGAACTGACTGGGTCTCTTGCCTAGAGATAGGTGGGGCTGAACTTCCTTGCCATGTCACATTTACGGTCAGGAATTTGCTTCTTGCAGTGTGACCTGACCACCACCTCAGGTATCATTTATATCATTGCCAATTAATATGGTGCCAAGTGAATATTATTTGCCAGTTAAACCATGCCAATCTTGGGGAGGGGGTGCATGGTGCTGTAATAGTGACTCCAAACGTTGTTAAACAAGCAAGCAGCAGTAGCTGTGGTGGAGTTTTTGCAGGGCCGCTGCACTCATTTATTGAATGGATCATTCACTATTAGGCAGTATTTGTTCCTTCTGGTAGTAGAAGGCAAGGGACCAATGAAATCTATTTGGATCTGGGCCCATAGGTCTCCAATCCACTGGTGCTGGATTGGGGACTTGGGGCCTGACTGCTCAGCATTGATTATGGTACAGGAGAGGCAGTTGTCTACCCACTGCTCAACTTTCTGGCACGCGTCCAGCCACCAACCTGTCTTCTGCACTCGTTCTAGGGTTGCCTGTTTCCATTTGTGTCCCAGCTCATAGATGGATTGGATCAGGTCTCCCTGAACCTCCATGGGTGCAACCCAGTGAGGGCATTCCTTCTTGTCCATGGTCCAGATGATGCTTTCACTTTCCTAAGTGGTCTGTTGCATCCTTCCCTGCCTCTACTAACTCCTTTAGTTGGGGATTCTCCCTTCTGGAGGCTGGCCAAATCTAAGAGGAGAGTCATGACAATCTTCTTGGGCTTCACGTTGATGTGGCACACAGGTGCAGCATTTACAGAATCATCATTCCTAAGGGCTGCTTCCCTGGACATGCACACATCGGAAGCATTTTTCTGATGGCTGTTCATGTGTGCTATCCATGTTGGGGCTGTCTTGTCCTTAATTCTAGTGATTACATGGAGCCACTTATTCAAATGGGAAATGGTCTTCCCATCTTGCAATCATTGGGAAGCCAAATGGTTGCAGCCTTGGCAGACTGGTCTGAAATCCATGTAGATGGCAAGTAGAAAGTCAAGCAGCTCATATTCTAGGATGGCTCTGTGATAATGGGGCTTCCCATTATCCAGACTTAGCTAAAGGGGGATACTTCCCTCTTCAGGTAACCCAAGGGTTAATGAGGTGTTGGGATTAGATTACATTTTAGTGTGGGTCAACATCACAGGTCACAGGGTGAGAATTGACCAATCAAAAAGGAAAGAGGTGAGCATCTTCAGGATGCTTCGAGATGCTTCCAGGGAGAAGTTATAAAACTTCTTGGGAGGCCATGTGGAGAGAGAGAATAAAGGGATAAGAAAGAGTGGACAAAGGAACATCCTAGAGATAGGATCTATGCCAGTAGTAGGCTGCAGGCCCCAGGCCTCGCCTCCTGGCCACATTCCTCTTTTAGACCATCTAAGCTGTGAACCTAATTGTGAGTAACTAGGAATAAGATAATTAGTCGTGTTAGGGCTGTTTATTATTTTGGAGTGGCTGATCTAAAGAATGTATCTGTTTTTGTAACTACTTGTAACTTAAGCGTGCCTGGGAGGGGGGAGCCTGTCATGTGTATTATTGTCTTGTTTATTTGCATGCCTTGAATAAATGCTTTTCTGTAAAACCTCGATTTCCTCTCCATTCCCACGCCATCCTTCAGCACACGCTAGATAGGACTTCTCTCACTCAGAAGGGGGGAGGTGAGAGGGAAGGAAAGGTCCTTAAACAGAGGGATTGGCAATTCACTGAACAGCGTCCCACTGTACTGTTCAGTTAATTCAGAATTCAGTGGGTGGTGGCAGCAAGAATTAGTAAACGCTGGGGAAATTTCCAGCTCCTTTTCAAGGGTGAAAGTCAGGCTTGGGGGGGGGGCTGGAAATAAACTCCAGTATGACAGGCTCTAAGGGCTTCTACCTCGGCAGCCTGACCGGAGTGAGGGCATGTTGTTCCTTGGAGTGTGAAAGAGTCATCCATGTGGATGGCTCTGTGGCCTTGTTTGGGTGTGCCTGCAATATGAAGAGATGAATTGCTGCAGAACCAGCACACAAAGCCTTGCAGCTGAGCCTCAGCAGGGAGCTCTCCCCATACTGCAGGCTACTGAAAACCCATTTTTCTTTCCATGGCTCTTACTGAAAACCCAGTTTGTCCATCTTGTATTGTTCTTTAAATATTTTGCCAATTGGGTTTTGCTAATTATAAATTTAACAGTTATGAAATGTGAGAGTGTGTCCCTAACATGCTTGCAACACACACACACAATGCCTTTCCGCATCTTTTCCGATTAAATTAAGAATGGTCCATGCAAATGTCTCCTTGAGTTCCACCAGCCAGGACACACCCTTGAAACCGGGCCAAATGAGGGCAGACACTCAGGGATAGGGAGACCATCAAGGTCCTTGGGGAGATTCTTTTATATGTATGTATATTTTATTGTGAAAAAAATAACATGACAAACATAAAAGTGAAGGGAAAGGAAAAAAAATGCTTACATTTCTATTTCTCTCCAGATCTATTACACATAGTATTACTTATACAATATATTATAAATCATACTGATTATATATTTTTGATTGTATATATCTAAATCTCATTCTGATTGTACCAGTTGTTATTAATCATGCCCATAAACATTTTCAAAATATACTATTACTAATTTCATTCTTATTTCTATCCTTTTCAAAATATAACATTAATAATTTCATTCTTATTTCTTTCCTAAACCATAATTATCCTTACCTAATTACTCTTATTACCCTACATACCAATATACTATATTTTTTTTACCTATTCAACCCTAAATTATTATTTTTAAATAATATTTATTGAGAAATTATAAATTTGCTTAAAAATGTAGAAACACATACACATTTTACAAAAACACAAACATGTACAAAAACATACATATACAAACATACATACATATCTACATATACATCATAATGATTTCATATTATTTTCATGCTTACAGAATTTTACACCTAACAAAAAGACATAAAATACTACACATTCAATTTTACTTCCTAAGACCTTTACTTGTTGGGGTGATTGTTAATGTTTCCTTTAATTCCTGTTATCCACACATTTCCATAATATCTTCCTTTCCAATTAACATAAATTCTGATCCTCAAATCAAATGTATATAAATTATACATTTCAAAATATTATGATCATACAAAACATAATTAGATTTATTATCACATAGTAATGTTAATGTATCTGTTTCTGCCAAGTCATATAGTTCAATTAGCCAGTCCTCTGTTGATGGTATTTGTGTATTTTTCCAATTTTTTGCAAATACTATTCTATAGTACTATTATTGCAAATACTATTCTATAGTATTTCTTCGTTAACCCCAAGTCTAAACTATCTAACATATTCAACAAGTAAACCTCTGGCCGTATTTGAAATTAAGAATTTAATATTTTCTTAATATTTTTGTTTTAATATTTAATATTTGTTTTATTTTAATATTTGTTTTAATTTAATATTTTCTTAATATTTTAATATTTTTGTGGATTTGCATCTAAAACTTCTTTGCTTCTTTGCACTTCCACCAGACATAGAAGACATCTTCTTTCTTGACATTTCCAACATTTAGAATCCTTATTATTTTTAGACAGTTTTGCTAATTGAGTTGGAGTGAGATACCACCTATAATACATTTTGAAAAAGTTTTCTTTTAGATCAAAACTCTTTGTGAATTTTTGATTTCTCTCCCATACCTTTTCCCACTGTTTCAATTCTATTGTATGGCCTATTTCTTGTGTCAACTTTATCATAATATCTTTTACAGTTTCTTGCTCCATCGCCCTACACAAAAGTAGTTATAGATTTTGCTTGGTGTTCCTCTCCTGATTTTATTTTTTTGTCAAATTCAGTGTTTTCAAATAATATACCTCTTGTCTTTTTATCAATCTTAAATTTCTCTGTCAATTGTCTGTGTAATAGCCAATGCATTATGTATCCTTGTGTTATTAATTATTCCCTTGTCTTCAAATAAGTGTTGTTATTTTTTACTTTAAGAATATCTTTATATGTTACCCATTTGTTTGTATTTAGCTTTTCCAACTTATAGAACGCTTCATGTGGGGAAACCCAGAGAGGGATGGAGTGGTAAAATTTGTCTCTCCATTTTAGCCAGACTCGAAGTGGGGATTTTCTAATATAGTGATCCTGAAACTCCTTATTTACCTTACTTCTTTCGTACCAAAGATACGCATGCCAACCATAATATATATTAAAACTCTCTAGATTCAGTAATCTTTCATCTGTTAACTGTATCCAATCCATTAACCATGTGAGACATGATGCTTCATAATAAAGTTTGATATCTGGTAGCCCCATCCCCCTTTTTTTCTTTGTTCTCCTTTAAGTACTTACACCTGATTCTGGTTTTTTTCCTGCTCCAGATGAATTTGGAAAGCTCTTGATTCCATTTTTTTAAAAGGTATTTCATTAGATAATATCAGTAAATTTTGGAATTAAGATATTAGTCTAAGTAACACATTCATTTTGATTGCCGAAATTCTGCCTAACATTGATAATTTTAATTTGTTCCATTTTCTCAAATCCTCATTTATTTCCACCCATGTCTTTTTGTAATTGTTATCATATAATTCTGAATTGTTTTTTTGAGATATATATACCCAGATATTTCACCTTGTTGGCTAGCCAAAATCCCATGGTCTCTATTAATTTCAATTCCTGCTTTTTCATCATGTTTTTCATCAATAACAGAGATTTTTCCTTATTTATCTTGTATCCTGTTATATTTCCAAATTCATAAAGAAGTTCTATTAGTTTTTCAATACTATTTAATGGATCTTTCAAAATTATTACTACGTTGTCAGCATATGCCTTTAATTTGTAATTTTGTTTCTTAATACATGTACCTTTATCTTATGATCAGCCCTAATTTTGTTATTTAGTATTTCTAAACATATAATAAATAGTAAAGGTGATAGGGGGCATCCCTGTCTGGTACCCCTTTGAATTTTTGTTGCATTCTCTCCCTATTTATTATGATACTTGCTTTTTAGTCTTTATAGATTGCTTTTATCCAAGTATTAAAAGTTTCCCCTAAATTAATCTTTTCTAATACTTCAAGCATATAACTACAATTCAAATTATGAAAGGCCTTTTCGGCATCTAAGAATATCAAGGCTACTTCTTTTTCACTGTGCTTTTTTTGATAATACTTGATAATGTCTAATATAGTCCTTATGTTATTTTTAAGGTATTTTTGGGGAGGAATCCATTTTGATCATGTATCCAATTTGTTAAGATCTTTTTAAGGCGTTCTGCCAATATTGCTGTGAAAATTTTGTAGTCTGTATTTAAAAGTGAAATGGGTCTAAAATTCTTTTTATCTAATGGATCTTTCCCTTCCTTAGGTAGTAGAGTTATATTGGATTCTTTCCAAGTATTAGGGATTTCCTTTTGGTTTATTGAATTTATTGTTCATTGTAACGGATCTACCAAGATGTCCTATAATGTTTTGTAGTATATTGCAGTAAGCCCATCTGGACCAGGAGCCTTATCTAATTTCAGTCTCTTTATTGTGTCTATAATCTCCATCTTTGTAATTGGCTTGTTTAAGTTCTCTTTCTGTTGTTCTGTTATCTGGGTGATACCTATCTGGTCCAAATATTTTCCAATTTTAATCTTTTGTTCTTTGTTTGTGTTATTTTCTGTAAATAATGTTTGAAAATATTTAACAATTTTTTTAAATTTCCTCTTGCTGTTGATTTGTTGCTTGACCCTCTCTTATTTCAGTAATCAGACATTTTCCTTTTCTTTTCTTAATCTATATGACAGCCATCAACCAGGTTTATTTGCATTTTCAAAATATTTTAGTTTAATGAATTTCATCTTTTTGTCTATTTCTTCTACAGCCATTATTGATGGTTGCTTATTTAAGATTTTTATTTCATTCTGTATCTTATAGTCCTGAGGATTTCTTTTAAATTCTTCTGCCTTCTTCCATAGTTCATACCTTATATTATTCTCTTTTTCCCTCTTTGATCTTATTAGTTGGGGCTGTTGTTGTATAAAAATCCCCTCATAACTACCTTACTTGTTTCCCACACCGTCTGTATTGGTGTTCCTTTATCAAAATTATTTTCAAAATAAGATTTTAATTCCTGTTTAGCTTTCTCTGTTATTACTTCATATTTTAATAGATTATCATTCAATTTCCAATTAAACTCTTTTTGTTTTGTTTTGAAGTGTTACTATTATCGGACAATGGTCTGAGATTATTCTTGGGAGAGATTCAGTTTTTTCAACTTGTTTTAATATTAATCTGGATACAAAAATCATGTCAATTCTCAACCAGGTCCTATGTCTATTGGAGAAGCAAGTATAGTCTTTCGTTAGGCAATGCTTGTACCTCCAGACATCGGTCAAGGAGAATGTGTCAAGTAAACCAAAGAAGGATTTTGGAAGTTTCTCTTGATTACTACCCTTTTTATCCTTTTTGTTGATATCATTACTTTTAGATCTATCCAATGTAGAGTCCAAGACTCAATTCCAATCTTTCATCAGTACTATATTTTGATGATCTATATTTAATATTTCTGGCAATTTTTGATAAAATTTAGATTTATTTTCTATAGGTCCATATACTACCACAACTAATAATTTAAACTCAAGAATTTGTACCTCAACAGCTAAATATCGACCTTGATCATCTTTGAATATTCTTTTGCAACATATTTTTTATTCACGTAAATAATTACTCCTCTCTTTTTTTTCAGTTGATACTGCAAATACTTCCTCTAATTTTGGATTTCTTATATATTTTAAGTCATTTTTCCTAATATGGGATTCTTGAATTGCAATTATGTTTAAGTTTTGTTTCTCTAAATTATGAAATATTCATTTTCTTTTATGGTGTGAATTTAAACCCTATACATTCCAAGATAAGAGTTTGATTCCCATTTTTAATTAAGTGCTTTCTTCTTCTTTACCTATCTCTTTTTCTAATTCCTGAGTTGATACCCATTCAGCTTGTCTTTCTTCTTCTTCCTCCACTTCTCCCTTGATTTCCGCATCTTCTTCTTCTTTATCTAAGCTTACAGCCTCATCTCCTTGATTTTGCATTTCTTTTTGTTCGCCTGTTACTCGAAGAGATGAGGGGCTTTCCTTATCTGGATAATTTCTGCATTCTGATTGCATTTTTCTTAGCTGTTCTAGTTCTTCTTTATGCTTTTCCCAGAAGTCTTGTGCCTTATTTATAGTATTTAGGACAATTTTTTTCTGTCTGTAGAAAAGAGAGATACCTTCTGTTTTTCCCCATTTATATCTGATTCCGCAGTTTCTTAACAGATGTGTCAGGAAGTTGTAATCTTTTCTTTTCCTCAAAGCTTGAGGATGTACATCTTTGAATATTTTTAGCACAGATTCTTCTACCACCAATTGTTTTTTACAGTTTTGTTGAATAATCAGGTCCTTTACTCATTCCCTGAGAAAATATATAACAATGTCTCATAGGACTTTCCTTTTTCCGCCACTGGGGAGCTTATTCTAAACATCTTATCCACCTCCAAATTGAACTGTTCCAGGCTCCAACAAGTGAAATGTGCCAGTGAAGGGATTAGGCAGATGTATATGTCTTCTTGGGGGTCTTCTTTCAGTCCTTTAATTTTTAGAGATTTGTTTCTGTTCTTGATCTCAGTTAGTAGGGTTGCCCTTTCAATCTGGTCCATTTTGTCTTCTAATTTTGTGATGCGTTTCTTCATTTTCAAAGGTTTGCTTTCCAATTCTTCCACTTTCTTGTTTACATGCTTTGAGATGTTTTCTAGTTTATTACCAAATATTTCCATTTCCTTTCTTAGGTTTTGATCTCTGATCTTATCTCTTTAAACTCTATCCTCATTACTTTCCTCTCTGTTGTAAATTCCTCTCTTAATTTTCTGATTTCTTCTAATATCTCAGATCCAGCTTCTGATGATGTTTGTTGTGATTCCAATGATGGTCTTCGGTGAAATAATGTATGAATTTGTGTCTGTGCCATGGTTGCTGTCTTTCTTTTTCCAGATGCCATCCTTTTTCCCCAACCTGTTAATTCTTATTATTCCTCCCCTGTGATTATTTATATATTTTTTTCTTTGTTATTGTTTTTGGTTTTGGTTTTATTCTGTTTTTCCTCTCCTGTTTATTACTAATCCAATTTACTGCTGAAGTTTATTTAAATAATTTTCTAACTCAAATGTTTTGTATAAATTGGTTTTATTTATTTATTTATTTTTCAATTTTATCCTTTACTTATTTGGTTTATTATATTTATTTTATTTTAGCTAAATCCAAGTAATTTTACTTTTATGTTCTGATCAGATTCGTTTTAAATTTTATTTTCTTTTTCTTTCTTTCTTTCAGAAATCCTATTTTCTTTCTTTCTAAATTGATTCTAGATTAATTCTAGGTTAGTTCTAAGTTGGTTTATAGTTAGATGAAATAATCAAATTGAGGTGATTAAGATAATTAATTAACTAGATATTTAATTAACTGGAATGATTAATCAATTTATGTTAAAATGTAGTTAATTGGTTAGAATCACTGTTCAGTTTATGCAATGTATAGTCCAAGAAGAATAAACAATCAATGAGCAGAGTTCAATTCAATTGATACATCAATTCAATCACACTCTGAGTTGTTTCCCCTTGAAACCACTTGAGGTGATCTAGAAAACCACTTGTTAAACATTCAACTTTTAAATCCTTTAATTTTATCAGCTAGCAACAATCAGCAATGTCTGTTGTTACTTTATAAGTCTATATAAAACTTATTTATATTTACTTCAAGTTCATTGTATTCAATTCATTAAACAGACCTGCAGATGCTCTCGACCTTCTTGACTTCTCATGAACTGTAAAGTCACAAAGTAAACTTTGCCAGTTAAAGTCTAGAGGTAAAGAGGTTTGTTATTCTTACTTGTTCATTTCAAGGTCTGCCTCTTCTCCACTCCCTCCTTTATCTAAAAAGGGAGTAGGGAGAACTATATCATGACCTTGGAAAAGCAGACATCATTAGCTTCAGTACTACTATTAAAGTTGTTTTCACAATATCTCTTTTGCTGTGCTAAATGTATTCCAAACTGTGTTAAGCCCAATTTTAATTTTACTGGTCAAAAGTTTTAGTCTGTTTTCCCACCTTTCAAGCCTGATATTTCAGTATTCAAATGACAAGTCAATGTACAAAATATACAACAATTATGACAAGAATTAAGCAAGAATTGAAAAAAGATTTGAAATGTCAGTAAATACTTATACACGTATTAATCTTCTGAAGTATATTACTAGAATATCACCATCTACTATATAAGCATACAGATAAACAATAAAGTAGGCAAATCTAAACATGCACTAAGGCTTAGACAAAATATACTATTAGTAAATAAGGTGGGTGTTAGGTGGGATGTCCAGGTGTGTTTCCTTAGAATTTTGTTACCTTTATGTTTGGAGTTGTTCTCACCAACCTTTGTTCAGTTTTATTACCAGGGTTCCATTGGCAAATTCACAGTTTACATTTCAAAGATTTTATTTCTCTCCATTTACGTTTCTCCGGTCTCTCCAAGCTCTCCGATCTCATCCATCTCCGGTCTCTCCAATCTCTGTCTTCCTCTCCAGTCTTTCTCTCTCTGTTCCCCGTTCTCTCCCCCTCTCTACCTCCACGTTTCCGTCTGTCTCCTTTCTTCCTTCTCTTTCCTCTTTCTTTTTTTTCTACTTTTCTCTCTCCCCTTTCGTAAAAGAATGTTTCTCTTTTAATATATTAAATGTCTAAATAGTCAGGAGGGCTTATAGATTGGGAATTCGTACTGTTCTGCTCAGGTTAAATTCTGTCCTTTTTACCATTCTTCACTTTCAGGAATGGTCTAACTTCCTTCTCGAAACCACCAGCCCCTCTCTTTCATTGGTCTCCGCTCATCCGGATGTTACGAGTCTTTATCACCAACTACTTTCCAACCTCGTAGCAAATATTGATCAGCATGTCCTGGTTGGAAAGTTTTACTCATGGGAAGGAAAAACTGTTAGGATTTCTCTCTCCCCAACAGTCAAGGAATCGATTGTTACTATGGCTAACAGCTCTCTCCCAGGGTCTACAATTTATTAATTTACCACATCAAATTGATATCTCCATGTGGCTAATATTAAAAATCATTCCATGTGTCTGACAAGGGTCACTGTAAGTGCATGAAGGCAGAGAGGCTGAAAGGCGGAAGTTAGGAAAACTTTGGTCAAGCCAAGTGACTCAATCTTGAAGACATTCTGACCATCAAACAGACAAAGGGCCCTTTTGCACTGGTATGGCAGCTCAATAGAATCACAATCAGCCTGCCAAGTGAGGGCAATTTCCACTCTACCTGTGCCTTTTGTCTCACTTGGCAGAGTCATTCACAAGGCACCAAGAAACATTCAGCTGGAGATGTGTGTTATTGAAGCCTTTGATCTAGCCTCCCATGCTATTGTTTTCCCAGGGAGAGAACTAGCCCTCCAGGTATATTTTTTCTATAAAAACCTCATGTTTTTATCTGTTCGTGGGTTCATTGACAATTTCCTCCTGAATCCCTGTCACTCTGTTTTGCCTCAGCCCCCACCCTTTCTCCTGTTCTGAGTTTCATCGCTCTCAATCCTCAGTTTCCAGCTTTGGCCCTCTGGGCATCAGAATTAGGTAGAGTATTACCCCAGAACACCCCAGAACAAAATCCCTATTAATTTTCTTTACTTTCTTCTTCATTAGTTCTTGAATGAATGTGTGAGTGTATGTGTTGTTGTTTACTTTAATTACTGAGAGTTTAATAAAACCTTTAAACTGAACAACTTGTCTAGTTCTTGGCTTGGTCTGACTCTGTAGACTCTGGGTTACAAGGTCCTGCTAAGTTACCCTGCCTCTCGTAAAGCTAAAACAGTGCCCTGAGCTGATTTTCCCCACAATTTTGATAGCTTTTGGGAATCCCCTTAAGGGAGCCCCAAGCAAGCAGGGTAACATGATTTTGAAGTTTTTCTCCCTTCAACACTAATTTAAAAAGTGGTAGTGGGACTTTACCATTATTGGTACCTCAGTGGGGCAATAGTGGCTCTGTGACTCCTCAGCTCCATCCACGATCAGGTCTCTCCTTTCCCCACCTCCTGAGTACTGGATGCTGATTTTGGGTCCCCGACGAGCCCTTCTGAGACCCCTTTACTAAGGGGACTCCATCCTCCATTCTGAATAAGGCTTCTCAGTCACTTGACCTCGTTGGGCTGCTGAATTGCTCCATGAAATCCAGCTGATCGTCCCACTGCTGCCCACGGAAGTCACCCTATTCAACCCTAAATTAAACCATCAATAACTAAGTGTACCCCATCCCCAGAGCCTATTATACCTCAAATTATTCCACCTTCCAAAATTATAACTCTTTTTGTGGAGTTGTAACACCTTCCTCGTTTGCTAACACCTGTTCCTCAAATATCTTCCATATGGCATCAAAATCGCTCCCTTTCATTATTCCCTTTTTGACCTTAATTCCACATGTTAACTTGTCATTAATCGCAATTGCTGTACTTTATACCAATCCTCTATTTGAAAATCTCCTTGAATTTTCCATTTTCTTGATATAATTAATCTTGCTGAAGTAAGTAAATTTGTAATTAAATCCTTCATTACCTGGATACAAATAACCTCATCATATATAGATAAGAATGCTATACTAGGGAATATTTCTAAATCAATTTCGGTTATCTCTTTTATCTTTTTAAACACCATTTGCCCAAATATCTGTACACATCTACAACTCCACTACATATGAATATAAGTACCAATTTCTTGGCAGCCCCTCCAACACAACCTCAAATAGTTCTTATCTATGTGATTTAACTTTACTGGCGTTAGGTACCATCTCCAAACCAATTTATAATAATTCTCTTTTATGCGTACGGATAAATTTTTTAAGTAATGCTGATTCCAAATTTTTTCCCAATCCTGAATATTTACTTTTTGTGCTAATTCTTCCTGCCATATGTTTCTAAGATATTCCTCTTGATCTTCATGTTTTGACAACATTTTATATATTTCACTTGTGGTATCCTTCAAAATTTCATTTTTCTCCATACTTCCTCTTTGATTAATCATTTGTTCAAATTTAGTATATTCTCTAAAATCTTTATTATTCCTATTCCAATACCTTGTCCACTGCTCTGACTGAATACGATGGAGCCATGATATCTTTGTACCCTGCAATCTCTCCTTTATTTTATCTTTTTTTCCCTCATTATATTCATCCAGTCTTTTAACTTATATATTCTCTGCTCTTTCATTCATTCTCTAATTCAACTCTCAAATTCACCAGAAATTTTTCCACCATCACTACTGGGGTTAATGGCGAAGTAGCAGGCATTAACATTTTCTTATTTTTCTTCCAAATCTCTAATATATTTTTCAAAAAGGGGTTTTCTATTTTTTCCATTTCCCTCTTAATAGGATCCCCCGAAAATATTCTCCAAATTCTTTTCTAATTCTATTGCATCCCTCTCTAACCAATATAAATCCCCCTTTTCTGTTATTCCATCTATGATATGTCTCAATTGATTTGCATTGTAATAACATTTTAAGTATGAGAGACCCAGTCCTCTTTCTTTTGGGGATTTATAGCAGTATGTCTTATTAATCCTCACTTTTTTATGCCCATTACAAAAATTATTCAGTAAGAACTGTACATTTTTCAGTTGTGATTCTGATATCTGTATTGGTAATATCCTAAACAAAAAGTTAATCTTAGGTAATATTTTCATTTTTACTTGTGCAATTCTGCCAAACCATGATAATTTAATATTTTTATATTCTTTTAATTTCCATTTCATTTCTTGTTTTAATTTATTATATGTTTTCCTCCAGTTCTTTATAATTTTTTTGTAATATTTATCCTAAATATCTAACTATTGTTACCCTGATTTCTAGGGGTCCTGTGAGGGACACCTAAGTGCACTCCAAATATTACAAAGTTGGGAATTAGCAAGGAGCACAAGCTAGCACTATGAGAGGCAGGGCAACGTAGTGAGATTTTTTACCCAGCATCTACGGGGTCAAGCTGAGTCAAGGAGCAAACAGAAGTAAATAATAATTGTTGTTTTTATTGATATACAGTCAAACACGTGTATGCAACACACTCATACACAGAGCTATAGAAATAAAGGTTGGAGTGGGATAAGGGATTTTAAGAGGAGGTTTGATATGGGAAATACTGCACCTGTCCTGAAGCCCAGAAAATCTGAAGGAAAAGGTCTGTTGAAGTAGAGTTCTCAGCACGGGGAGCTGAGTGGAACGAAGTGACAGCAAGGTGGGATGGAAGCCAAGAGCGATCCAAGGAAGTGCTCAAAGTCAGGGGTTCTTATTGGAGAAAATGCGCGCAGGCTAGTCCATTCTCGGGGACAACAATGAGTTTTGGGTTGGAGACAAAGCCTCCGAAAGGTCAGTGATTTACATGATTGAGTTAAGACCGAATTGTCAATAGAGTGGCCAGTATGCAAACGCAGAGTGCTTGACAGTTGAGTATTCGGCTTGTCAAGATGCCTGCTTGGGGCAGGGAGCTCTTTGTGCATACATAATATGGTACTTGTCTTGAGGTCTCCTGAAGTGGCGGTTTCGCTATTTCTGGCCTGCCTGTATTAGTTTGGAATATTTCAGTGATTTGCGGCTAAGCCTGTATGTGTGCTTGTCTGGGGGCCTCGCAAGCACGTGGGAAGGAATAGGTAAAGGAGGCCAAATTATTGATATAATATGATATCTAATATCTCACAAGCTCGGGCTAGGAAACTGCGGTAACACTTTAACTTAATATCTTAACTTAATATCCTTTAACTTAATATCTTTTTTTTAACCTTTAGAAAATCTTGTTCTTCTGTCTTAGTATAATTAAACAGTATTAACTTCAGTTTAGCCCAATTTACTTGTAGCTCGGTCATTTCCACAAATTCCTTTAAATGTTCATTTACTCTATTCATTTTCTTTAATGGATCTTTAATTGTCAACAGGGTATCATCAGCAAACAGATTTACCTTTTGCTTTTCCTTAATCCCAATCCCCTCCAAATTTTCATGCTTTCTAATAACATTCACCAAAATTTCAATAACCATTGCAAACAAGATCAGAGAGAGAGGGCAACTTTGTCTTGTACCTCTAGATATTTGAATTTGTTCTGTCAATCTATCATTCACCATTACTACCACCGTGTTATGTGAATATAACTGATGGATCGGTCCTCTCAATTTTTCACCCAAACCCAACATCTTTAGCTGGCCATTCCATGCAATTAAAGGCCTTGTATATATCCAATGCCATTAGTCCTGCTTTTTGTTTATTCCTCTCAATTATATTTATTTTATTCAATACTCTACCAATTAAATTTGAAAACACATTGATCTTTTTGAAGAAATTTATACATAAACTTATTTATTCTTTTTGCCATTACTGCATTCAGTATTTTAGCATCTTGATTTATTAATGATATGGGCCTGTGTGATCCTGGATCTGTCAAATCTTTATCTGGTTTCAGAATCAATACTATCAAAGACTGTTCCCACAACAATGGGATCCTATCTCCATTTATTATTTTGTTATATAATACTTTCAACTTAAGTATTAAATTCTTTTTAAATGTTTTATAATTTCTTCTTTGTGGTCTCTGTGACTCCCACAAAATGGGTTGTCTGTGCCTGCGCAGTACCAACCAGGGAACTTTCCAGACCTCTAGGCCTAAGATTTTGCCAGGAACACCGCCCCCTTCCCTGAGGGTATATAATGTGCCCCACCGGCTCCATCCTTAGTTCCTTTTTTTTTTTTTGCCATGTTTGCCACTTTGGAGCTTTCCAGTTAGCGTACTCTTTTGTCTACACCAGTATCAACCTTTTTCCTCCTTTCGACATTGCTTCAGTTCTTCCCTTGCTCAGTTTGTTTATGGCATCGACAGACATCTTTCAAATGCTATCTATCATGTAATGCTAAAATATCTGACTGCGACGGGCACTCCAGGTGCCTTTGCTGCCTCAGGAAGACTCACAATGTGGGCGCCTGTATTCGTTGTCGGGCTTTCACTGCTCAGACAAGGAAAGCAGGTAAGCTCACGCCATCCTCTATGAGCAGGCTCTGAAGCCACCTTATGCTCCATTTGCTTTGGCCTCCTCAGCCTCCTCTGAGAACATTTCTCGGAGAACTGCAATGATGGAATCATCAAAAAAGTCAGCCTATTGTTCTTCTTCGAAGGTCTGCTCGACCATGAAGGCAGTGCACCATGATTGACCATCCTTGGTTATCACACCAAGCCACTCTGATCATCCATGCATATCGACTTCCTTCACACCCAGGCCATCGAATTTCACATGGTTAGGCCTCCCTCACCGCCACCACCTCACCAGGGCCGCTCCATCGGTAAGGCCTCCTTCGACAAAAAAGGAGGAAGAGCAAAGAGAAATCCTCACAAAAGAGGATTGAGTCCTTAACGGTAGTTACCATCTCCTACAGACTGATTCTGCACTCTCTTCTTGAATCACCTCAGCAGCAAGCGCCTACTCCAGCCTCCTGCACTCGAGTCTTAATCTCCTTCATGGTCTCCATCAGTCCACTCCCATGTCTCTGATGGAGAAATAGAGGACCCAACTCCCACCAGGCATCGCTGTAGGGACTCCGTTGAGGATATTCAGCCTGAGATGACGCCTCCTTCTCCTCTAGCATTCCAGGAAAACCCACATGTTTCACCCTGCTGTCTGGAGCCCTCTAGATCCCTGACCCGTTGTCTGTCCCGAAGGAGTCCCTCTTGCTCTTCCTTGAGATCATCTCTGACACCATCAACTGTCAACACCATCAATACTGTGGGGATTCTCATCGACGTTGATCCTGGACACTCTCCTCTGATCGATCTCACTGTTCTCATATCGAAAATGTGCTCAATCTGACCACTGCCCTCATTCATTTCATGCTTCCTCTAGTATTCTCCGTCTGAGTATCCTGAGGACTTTTCATTGGAGGAGATTTACATTCCCCGCCACCATCACAGAGGCCACAGATACTATGATGAGGTACCATCCCATTGGTGTCTTAGGTCTCCCACTCCTGCTGAAGCTCGACCATCTCCTCCCCCTAAAAGATCTTGGCTTCAACCAGAGTCTACCCAACCTGCTGGTATCTGTCCACCTTCAGCCTCTGCGGTGACAACTGACAGACCTTCCTCTGTAGCTCAACATGAGTCCAGGGAACCCACCCCAGAACTCCGTGCCCCTTGGTGCTTCTATCCAGGTCCTCTTCCATCTCCTCTGACTCAGCCAGCCAGCCATCAGACAAGCCTCCTGATACGTCGGTCTCCCACGGGGAACCCATCTCCCTATCTGATGTTGTCAAGGCCTTCTCCAATCTAATCTTGAAAATAGCCAACCTGGGGTTTCCAAACAGAGGACTAAAGAAACCATTCATGAGCCAGTTTACCACGAACCTCAGAAATGCTCCATCTCTGGCAGCAATTCCACTATTATACTCCTCCCCATGTTTTCAAAAAACTCTGGGGTGCATCTCCACCCTTGCCCATTATGTCAAAGACTGGACTCCTTCTACAAGGTCACCAACTCCAATAGAGACCTGGCTCCAAACTCATTCAAAAGCAAACTCCATTATTGTAGATGCATCCCAAGCAAAACTCCCTCACAGTCTCTTCATTTCACACCACCTGACAAGGAGGACAGGAGGCTTAATGCGATAAGTTGGAAAAACTGTTCTAATGCCGTTCTCATATTCAAGATGTCAAACTACACGGCCTGTATGGCAGCCTATGATCAATGGTTATGGGAGAAAATTAAAGTCTTCATCAAAAGGCTCCATAATGAAGAAAGACGTATGGCAGATGCCTTCGTCATTGGTACGGTTAGCTGTCTCACTAACCAGCAAATAATGACAGTGAGACATATAGTAGGAGCCTTGTACCTGAAGGCCTTCACTTCCTCCATAACCTTTCGCTGCCACTCTTGGCTTCGATCCTCCAGCCTTTCACCATCCTCCCAGACTCTCTGGTTGAGGACCTGCCCTTTGACTCTGCAGGCCTCTTCCACAACACCAGTGATGACAAGTTGGAGCACATGCACAAGATGTGATCTTCAGTAAGAAAGTATGGTGCTGCAACCTACTTAGCAATCATCTCACTACCATTACCATCGCTACTGACTGGCCCCTTGCCCTGTGCCTCGCAGTGACCTTCCCAGCCAAGCCCCACTGAGGACCCTCATCGCCTTCCCACATGTCCTCAAAAAAAAACACTCATAGAAAAAACTTTGACACAGCCAAATGCTGAGTTTGATGTATTGTAGGATAATCCCCTTCTTACAGACACCGCTACCTCAGAATCATCCACCTTGCCTCGCTCTTTCTCCATGAACACCGAAGAACACCTACCATCTACACTCCTCTCCTACCACCTTCCAGACCCACATTTTGGGTCCATTCTCAGAGACCACTTTCACACCTGGTCCTCCATCACCATGGACTCTTGGGTTCTCGACATCGTTGCCGATGGCTATGTGATCGAGTTCTCCCTCATCCCTCCGACAGGCTGCCATACGAAGCACTCCATTTATGGGCCGCTCTCTAAATGAGATCTCTGCTCTTGACAAAGGGCACAATAGAGCTGATTGCACCCTCGGCTCTAAAGGATGCATTTTCTCCTCCAGATATTTCTTGGTGTCCAAAGAGGAAAGAGTATTGACCCCATCCTTGACTTTTGCGGAATAAATTGTTACGTCAAACCCCTCAGAGTTCAGGATGGTGTCCTTGAAGTCCCATCCTTCCCCTCCTCCAACAAGGGGATTGGTTCACCACCCTGGACCTCAAGGATGTCTACTTTCATATAGCCATTCATCAGGACCACAGGCGGTTTCTTAACTTCATCATCAGCTGTTGACCCCTCAGATTCCGAGTGCTTCCCTTTGGCCTCATTACAGCCCCCAGAGTGTTCACCAAACGCACGGTGATGGTAGCAGCTGCCCTCAGACAGGGCAGGGTCTTCCCATATATCAACAACTGGCTGATCATCTCCCCCTCCTGAACCAGGTTGCAGAGGGACCTAGAAGTAGTCTGACAACTCCTCCACAATCTAGGTCTCACCATCTAGGACATTCACCAAGTCTCACCTCCCACCCAACCTGCCATATAAAGTTCATTGGAGCAATCCTAGATTCCACATCTCAGCCAGCTTTCCCTGCACCAGAGCGCCTACATCGGATCTCCACAGCAGTATCCCTCTTGCAGTGGAATCGTTGTATGACTGCCCATGCCATACAGGTCCTGTTAGGTCTGATGGCCTCAACCACATTGGTGATACCCCTTTGTTACTGCTGTTCCTGAGCCGCACTTGGGTGACATTAGATATTTTGATATCAATAATTTGGCCTTCCTTACCCATTACTTCCCACGTGCTTGCGAGGCCCCTGGACAAGCACGCAAACAAGCTCAGTTGGACTAATCGCTGTAATATTCCAAACAATACAGGCTGGCCAGAAATAGCTGTCCCACTGCTTCAGGAGACTTCAAAGGCAAGTACTCTATTACATACGCACATTACTTACAAAGAACTCCCTGCCCCGAGCAGGCAGCTTAATTCAGAGGGACCACTCCATACAAACACTCTGTGTTTGCATACTGTCTCTCTTGTCAATTCAGACCTAACTCAATCATGCTAAATTATTAGACCTCGGAGGCTTTGTCTCCAGCCCGAAACTCATTGTTTTCCCCAAGTATGGACTAGCCTGTGGCTACGTTTTCCCCTATAAAAACCCCTGACTTTGTGAGCTTCCTTGGATCACTCCCAACTTCCATCCAGCCTTGCTGCCACTTTGCTTGGCGAGCCTTCCCCTCAGTCCCACGTACTGAGACTCCATATCTTCTCAAACTTGTCTCCCAGCTACTGGGCTTAGGACAGTATCATGTTACCCCAAACCAACAACTCTACTAAAAATCCCTCTATCCCACTCCCGCATATTTTCTTAGTTCTCTGTGTGAGTGTGTTGCATACACTGTTTCGCTGTATTCTACTAAAACCCACAATTATTATTTCAATTCTGGTTGTTTCCTTGACTTGGTCTGACCCCATAGACATTGGGTGAAAGATCGCTCCATTGCCCTGCCTCTCGTATTGCTAGCTTGTGCTCTTGGCTGATTTCTCCAATTTGTATACTTGAGAGCATTTAGGTGTCCCTCCCGGGGACCCCCAGAAAACAGGGTAATGGAGTGGTGGAGCAACGTATGCAACCCCTGTACCCCTAATTCGAGTGGGGCACAAACCTTTCTCAAATCAGGCTGGTATAGACCAGGGAATGGCCAGTCAAGTCTCTAGAGCTTCTGTTAGGCAGGAACACGTGTGTGTGTGTGTGGAATCTGTGTGCTTGAGCTCCAGGAGCTACTCTATCTGGGCTGGAAATCTGCTCCCCTTTCCTGCTTGGCTTGTGTATGTCAGCCGCCCTGGCACAGCCGATAGCAAGGGGTGTACGCAAGCTGTCCTGGGAATCACATCCCTAACTTGGGGTCTATGGGCTGGGATCCAAGCGTTAGGACATTAGGAACAGTCCACATGCATCCAACACCTTAGTGGCAAGGCAGACAAGGCACTCAGGGAAGAAATCCCCCCCCCCCCGCAGAGTAGAATACAGATGTGTCCCGTTTAGTGAGTTGAAGCATGGGTGTGTCCTGCTTGTTGTAGTTCTAAAAGCACAGGTGCGTCCCAGCTGTTTAAATTTCGGGATTTTCCCGACTGCTAGCATACTAGGTTCGGGTCATGATTCCCTACCTAGCCCAGGGTTTCAAAACTTCCACAGAGGTGGAGGAGGGCCACCTTCACCCGAAAAACTGTTAGGCATGGTTCAGCCTTGGTTCCTTGTCCCTTTTCTCCCTGCTGCTTGGCCAGGCGGCGCTGTAAGTTCCCCTGGGTTCATTTCCCCCCTTCAGTGGCAGGTGGAGTACTCCTGAAGGTTTCCCCCAGAGTCTAGGTGACTCTCCCCATCCCTGAACCGTTTCCTTATCCTTTTGTCCCTAAGCTGTTGAGGTGGAAGGCCAGGCTTAGGTGTACGAAAGCAACCATTGTTAGGCAGGCTGGAGTTAGGTTCCGTTCCCTTTTCCCTCACAAAGTTCCACAGTGTTTGTTTCCTAGAATCCCCCAGGGGTCTTGGTGATCCAACCTCCCTCCAGATCCTGGTCCTTTTGCAGTGTAATTGATAGTAGTTCAGAAATGGCTGAGTGTAGTAAGGTTGCCGTGAAAGACCTCATGCTAGACAGGGAAGTCAAGGGCAAACTTGAGAAGTGGGTCCTCAGCAAGGGAAATGTCCCTGGAAGGAGTCTAGCTTCCAGACAGCAGTTCCTTTGCCACGCTAAGGGAGGCAAATGCTCAGGCACGCCAGTCAAAGAACCCGTCGGGCCGTCAAAGGATGCTTTGGCTGCCTGGGAAGCTGGCTGTCTGCGGAATGTTCTCAAAAGCCCTGGTTGAGACTGAGACAAGGTTAGCAAGCTAAAGGAGAATGCACGGCTTCATCCGAAGCTGGAGGCCCTGCGTGCGTACAAGTAACCGGTGCGTGTCCGTTGCACAGGCCACCTCACAGAAACTGAGTGCTGCCACCTTACAGGCTCAGACATGGGAGGAGAAGGCTCATGCCTTAGAGGCTGAGCTTGCTCATGCCTGATCTGCAGCCAAGTTTATGGTGGGGCCAAGTGAAAGAACAGCATGAGGCTGTTCATCACGTGGCCTGCCATAGACAGATGAGGCACTGGAGAGTCAGCTCCACACTCGCAAAGCATTGATCTCTCCGGTATGCCCTTGAACTTCTCCCCTCATTCTCATAGAGGAGCTGCTGCCAGAGGACGCTCTGGCCACCCCTTCCCCCACAACCCAACTGGAGAGACACAGGGTCCCAGTCCAACCTCTGTAAAGTATCCATCAATGACTAAGAGGATAGCCTCCACAGGAGGAGGCGCAGATAGGGTGGAGGTGCGGGAGACCCAGGAGATGAGACGAAGGTCCCTGGAGAGCCACCGAGGCCAAGGCCATAGCCGACCGGCTTGGTCCCTTAAACAAATCCACCGGATGTCATGTGGCTGAATGTGGTGATCCACTCTCACTCAACAGCCAACGGCCAGGACTTGACCCAGCTGTCTTGGTTATGCATGTCACTGTCCGAGCTCCCCACCCTGGAATCCACCGTGGCGGCTCGAGGCTTAGTGAGGCTCAAGGCCCAAGACTGGATGAGGGAGGTGATCAGGATTCTTTGGCCAGGACAGAGTGCCAGTGTGTTGTACGTTATGGAGCAACAGGGTCCTTGAGAGAACCCTGAGGCTTACGTAGTGCACAAACAGCTACTGGCTGTGTTAGCTGAGAAGGTCCCCTTAGCTCCTGGAGGGTACAACTTCAATCATGTAGAATTCAAGACTCTCCTTTACGGGGGTCTGAATCATGAAACGAAGATGACCCTGGGACTAGTGGATCCTGCCACTACACCTTGGGAGGAGTTTGGAAACAACCCCCGGCGGGTCGCAGACCTGCTGCGCGAGGCTGGTTCTCTGAAACTTCCCGCCAAAAAGCACAGACGTGACGCCAGGAACTGGGAGCCCATTCAGGAGGTGACATACTCAAATTATGGACCCCATTCCCAGCACAGAAAGACTGCCCTGAATTCCGTTCCTAAGGGGAATTGGAATTCGCACTCTCCCCCTAGACAAGACAACAGGCAGTGGCAAGCTAGGGATTCCCGAGGTCAGCCTGGCAAGGCAGGGAATTCCTCCCAGCCGCCCTCTGCCTCTAAACAGACCTCAGATTCGAATTCTCCCAGGGAGACGTCTGGAGGCTTTGACCAGACTGCCCAGACCTACTCAGCTGATTGAGTACAGATCTGGGGAATTCTGAGGAGACTCGGAGTGGACATGAGCCAGTTCGATGGGAGACCCACAATTGAGCTCGTTGATGCCGTAGATAGGCATTTACCGCTGGGAAATAGCCAACCTGTGAATGCGGTGACCAACGGTCCCCCTCCAGCTGGATATTACCCCGACTTAGAGCTCTCAGGAGGGTTGTGGCTCAACTGAAGCCCAACAGATGGGGTAGATCTAGGGTGAAGGCAGGCACTAGGACCGATAAGGACAAGACCTCTGCCACCCCTCATGCAGACTCTGGTTCAGCGCTGAAAGTGCAGCACCCACACCTGATGAGACAGGGTGAACCCACCCCAGATGCTATCCGTTTGACTGGATATGGCGGGGGGGACCCAATCTAAGCCCCTCAGAAAACCCAAACGCCCCAGGCACACAAAAACTAGGCAGATTGCCCCTCTTCGTGACATAGACCCGGCTGCGAATCCTACCACCTCCGAGACAATAGTGCTTTCAGAGCACTGAGAAGGATTGCACCAGGCTAAGGTTCAGGAGGAAGCTCCCACAGAATCTAACAAGACACAGGACACTGCCAGCCCATGTGAGAGCCAAGAAAAGGAGAACGTGCAGCCAGGGGAAGCCAAATGTTACTGCAGGTTAGGCCTCCTTGGAGATAGCATAAAGATATCATTTTGATATCAATAATTTGGCTCTCTTCCACTACCCTCTCCATGTGTTTGTGAGGCCCCTGGACAAGCACAGAACTAGGTGCAGCCATCAAACGCTGCAATATCCCAGAACAATACAGGCAGGCCAGAAATAGCCAGATCACCGCTTTAGGAGACTTCTCTGCGAACACCTCCTTACATATGCGCGATCCTAACAAAGGCTTCCTGCTCCATGCAGGCTACTGGACAAAGGTTGTGCTGTCCATTGGTAAGTGCTGCACATTTGCATACTGGCCACACTATTGTTAATTCAGCTCTGATTCCATCATGCAAAGTTGTGACCTTTCCGAGACATCGTCTGTCGCGCAGGCCTCAGCCCAGAAGCTTAGTGACCTCATGGTAGTGGCACAAACATGGGAAGAGAAAGCCCACGCCTTAGAGGCTGAGCTGGATCATGCCTGGTCTGCGGCCAGATTCATGGTTGGTCAGGTGAAGGAACAACAAGAGGCGGTGAGCCATGCAGCCTGCCTTAAGCAAATTGCTGCACTGGAGAGCCAGCTCCACACTCGCAAGTCTTTAATTTCTGCTGTGTACCTAGAGCTGTTCCCAAATTTTGCCCAGGACTTTTCTAGGGAACCTCTGCCGGAGAATGCTCTGGCCTCCTCTTCCCTTAATCCGGACTGGAGCGACTCTAAGGTTCCAGTCCACCCAGTTGAGACACGGTCCATGACACGATGGACCACCCCCCTTGGAGAAGACAGTTCGGATAGGGCAGCGACACAGGAGACACAGGTCACTGAGACTAGGGTCCCCGGCAAGCCACCGAGGCCAAGGCCATCACGGACCAGTTGGCTCTACTAATTCCAGTCATGGGCCTTGAGCCTAACCAGGCCTTGAGCTGCCATGGCTGATTCAAGGGTAGGAAGCTCCGAAGGGGACATGCAAAGTCGGGGCAGCTGGGTCAGTTCCTGACCATTGGCTTTCGGGTGAGAGTGTATCACCGCGTTCAGCCACATGATCCCAGTGGACCGAGCTAGCCAGGCCAGTTCATGGTGATAACAATCCCCCCCCCAAAATGGGCAATTTGACACAAATTGGTCATTTTCCAATGAAAACATTTCAAAATGAATTTAGAGCTGAATAGAGGTCTACAGATTCCGGAGTCGTATTACATCTCAGACAAAAGGGATTTTTGCAACATTTGTATCTAGTAAAAGCAGTCCCTAACTAACATCCTAACCCTAGCTACATACACACAGGAAACGTAAAAGGTACAATTGCAATAAACAGAATGCAATAATGGCTTGAACAATGAGCACTGAGAGTCAAAACAAATGAAGAATGCAGGCAATCCAATGAACAATTTGTAATCCAATGAAGAGTAATGTGGGCAGTTCAATAGTAATCCAATGGGCAATTCAAAAGTATGTGGGCAAATTAAATAGGCCAACGGCAATGCAGGCAATGCGAATGCAGAAATGAGAGTTTGTAGTCCTGGGGAGGTGAGGGGCAGGCAAGAGTCTCTGCATCCCCCTCCGGAAACAGGAAAGTTCAGGGTCTGGAAAATGCAGACATATTGGTGGCTCCAACGGAGCTGGAACCATGGTACAGAGTCTGGATAAAGCAGGAGTGGCAAAATGTCCAAGTTCGTGGTTGAGCTAGCCAAAGCATGCTAGCTCTTTGCAGGAGTGGGTTTGCAAAACGGCAACAGGAATAGTCCAAGCAGGCAACAGGGTTTACAGTCCGGGATGCTGGCAACACAGTTCATGGAGTTTGTTGGGGAGCGGCTGGCTGGGGTCCCCAACTGCAGCAACAGGAACAGGATGTTGTTTCGGGCTTCGCTCCTCAACTGGAACCACAGTGTGTCTGGACTCACACACCCCCATTGTGCCCTGGGGGCAGTGGACGAATCCGGGGATGGCCTCGACTATCGGAACCATCGACCTATTGCTCTTGAAGGAAGACTGACATTGGTTATGGCAGATGCAGACATTCAATGCAAATTAACAGCACGGAGCCTTTTGGGACCTGAATTCGAATTATGGGCCTTAAAAATTGGCAATGATGGGAGCCTCAATGGGTCTTGAATGAAATGCCAGGCAAAGGTGCTGACATGGAGGAGAAAGGGGTGACTGTCCCAGATCTTGGTCACAGTAAGGTGGAAGATGGTCTGACCGCACCTCAGTAGAGGGGGCCTCCATGCAGAAGATACCTTCTGGGGTAAGCTCAGGTCTACCGTGCTTCATCCAATATTTCACCAATGAGCTCATGATGTAATATGAGCGAATTTGTAATGCAATCTGGGCTTGTGCTGAAGCTCCGTTTGCAATGGCAATGGTGCCCACTAGCTCAGCGTGACTAAGTTGGGCTCTGGTCTTAAGATGAACTAGGTTATACTCTGGCCTTTGCCTGGTGGTGGGGGCTCCCAAACCAGTTGAAAGACAGACAATGAAATGAATCCAAGACAAGCGCAGGCTGCGCTTGCTCGTTGCCAAAGCAGATGCTGACACTACTGAAGATTGTCCAGGATGGTTGGGCTTACGTATGCAGATGTTCTATTAACATATACAAATTGGAAACAATGCACCAGGGCCAAGCGCCTTGCCAATTGTGTGGGTCTCCAGCCCTTATGGGGCGTCAGAGAGTGGACATGAACTTTTTGGAATACATGGCCGAATTGTGTTGCAAACTAGGGAGCGGCCAAGACTGTTCTCACCCTAACAGTCCAAGCACTCAAAAAGAAAGGGTAGAGAGGCCTCTCCACAGCAGAAACCATTCTGGGCTGTAGATCAGTACTCCAGAGTCAGATCTGGTTCTACTGAGAGGGTCCTGAAGCCCTCGTGGTCATGCCCGTACTTCCTAGGAATGCCATTGCACAAGGCATTCCCTCCTAGTGAGAGGATGCTGGCGTCCTGGTCGGACTCATGCCCCTTACTCAGGGCAATCAGGGCTGACTCTGTAGGCCCGATCTACTTCAGGACAGGGGGACCTCAGGTCAGCCAACCTGCTGGTCTCACACCCAAAATGGTGAAAAAGAAAGAAATAGTTTAGCAATGGAAAAAGCAAGTTAGACAACACAAAAGCAAGCAAAACTATATACAAAGTGCAACTATCTACAAAGATAGTAGAGGGGTCACCATTCCACCTCCGCTCCACAACCCGGGAGCCGTTCAACCATTGTTGAACACCTCATACATGTAGGCAAACGCCTCGGACAAATTAATGGCTGGCGCTTCCTTGCACCTCAAGGAAATCCGACAAATTAGAGGGCTCACACTGGGTCGTTGAGCACCGGAATCTTCCATCTCTGGGATTGCCACAGAGGCAGGATCAACCAGCTGACCCTTCCATTCCCTCAATTTAGGGTGGAGGCTGGCATCCAAGTGCCTCCCGAAGCCTCGCGTGTGTTGGCAGGATGGTGATCGAGACAGAACCAAGAACTGTCTTGGTCCCTCTCAAAATCACTAGTGTAAAAAGGCATTGGGTGCCTTTAAGCATGAAGACACACCGGCACCAAAGCAGCTGTGCGGAGGAGAAGGCAATAGCCATGTTCGCCTCCGTGTGGCATTTGGGGCTCACAGTCAAAGTCTCCCCAGATGGAATGCAGCAAAGGGGAGCCTGTGGTGTCAACTAAGGATGTGCCAGGGTGAGTGCCTTTGCTAACCTGTGCTCTGGCTGGGCATAAATCTCCAGCTGCTTAAATCCCTAATCCCTTTTGAAATTCCCTCGAAAGGTGGCATGGAGAGGGAGGACTCTCCTAGCCACGGTCTCAAGGAAATCCTGAGGGAAACTGCTGGTTTCTAACCAGGGGCTCAGAGCAGGGACAATGGAGAGCTTTGGAAGCATGGGGCTGGCTTCCGCTGGCAGTGTGCTCTCCCTTTCCTGGCACTCACACTAGCTGGCAACGCTCGATGCCTTGTCTGGTTCTGTGGGGGCTTCCTCCTGAACCTTAGCCTGGTGCGATCCTTCTTGGTGCTCTGAAAGCCTGGTGATTTTCGAGATGGCAGGATTCGCACTCTGGGCTGTCGGGAGGAGGTGCAACCTGCCTATTTCTAGTGCGCCCTGGGCGCTTGCGCTCTCTGGAGGGCTTAGGTTGGGCACCCCCCTCCATATCCGGACAAATGGATAGCATCAGGGGTGGGCTCACCCTGTCTTATCAAGTTGGGGAGCAGCACTTTTGGCGCTGCTCCAGAGTCTGCAGGAGGGCTGGTAGGATTCTTTTCCGTATGGGTCCCAGTTCCTGCTGTCACCTTAGATCTACCCCGTGTGTTGGGCTTCAACCGGGCCACAACTTGCTGGGAGAGATCCCAGGACCAAGGGCACCCCTATCCTGAAAGTCCTAACTCAGGGTAAAGAACAGCGGGAGGGGGACTGTTGGTCACCACACTCACAGGTTGACCAATCCTCAATTGGACCTGCTTCTCCAAGGCGTCATAGAGCTCACTCGTGGGTCTCCCATCGAACTGGCTCGTGTCCAGTCCACACTTCCTTAGCATGCCCCAGACTCTGACACTGTCCGAGGAGTTCGTCTGGGCTGTGGATTCAAACCCACCAGATGTTTCCTGGGGAGATCCAGACTCAGAGGGCTGTTTGGGGGCAATGGCCTGCTATGAAGTGTTCCCTGCCTTGCCAGGCTGGCTGCGGGGGTCCCTTCCCTGCCACTGCCTGTCCTGTCTAGGAGCGGGGTGTGAGTTCCAATTCCCTTGCGGAATGGAATTTGGCACAGACTTCCTGTGCTGGGAGTGGGGCCCATAATTGGAGTATGTCACCTCCGATACGGGTTCCCAGTTCCCTACGTCACTTTTCTGGGCCTTGGTGGGAGGTCTCAGGGAGCCAGCCTCTCGTAACAGGTCTGCAACCTGATGGAGGTTGTTCCCAAAATCCTCCCAAGATGTTGCGGCTGGATTCACCAAACCCAGGGCCATCTTTGTCTCGTGGCTCAAGCCTCTGTACAACAGAGTCTTGAATTCCACGTGGTCAAAGTTGTACCCGTGGGCTGTCAGGGGGACCTTCTCAGACAAAATGGCCAGCAGCTGCTTCTGCGCAACGTAAGCCTCAGGGTTCTCACGAGGACCCTGCTGCTCCATGATGTAGAGCACGCTAGCACTTTGTCTGGGCCAGAGGATCTTCACTATCTCTCTCATCCAACTGTGCACCTCGAGCATAATCAGGCCTCGAGCTGCCACGGCCGACTCAAGAGTAGGAAGCTCCAATGGTGATATGCAAAGCCGGGCCAAATGGGTCAGGTCCTGGCCCTTGGCTGTTGGGTGAGAGTGTGTCATCGCGTTCAACCACATGATGCTGGTAGACCGATTTAATGGAACCAATTGGTCTGCAATTGCCTTGGCTTGGGTGGCATGCCAGGGGACCCTAGTCTCAGTGACCTGCATCTCCTGTGTCTCTGAACCACTAGAACTGCCTTCACCAGCGGGGACGGTCCGGCATGGACCGCATCTCTACAGGGTGGACTGGTACCTTAGGGGCATCCCAGTCCGGATTGTGAGGAGAGGAAGCCAGGGCGTCTCCTGGCTACGGTTCCTCGGACAAATCTGTGGCAAAACTTGGGAGCAGCTCCAGACACACCGCCGAAATTAGAGCCTCACGTGTCTGGAGCTGACTTTCCAGAGCAGCTATCCGCTTAAGGCAGGCTTCATGACTAACAGCCTCTTGCTGTTCCTTCACCTGCCCAACCATGAATCGAGCTGCAGACTGGGCATGAGCAAGCTCAGCCTCTAAGGCATGGGCTTTCTCTTCCCAGGCCTGGGCAACTAAGGTGACATCGCTAAGCTTCTGGGCTGAGGCCTGCTCAACGGACGCAAAAGTTACCTTGTCTGCCCGCAAGGTCTCGATCTTGGCATGAAGCTGGGCATTCTCCTTTTCCACTTCTGCTAGCCTCCCACGGATCTCAATTAGGGCACTGCCAGCATCTCTGGCTGAAAGCCAAAGTCCCAAAGCTGCCAGCGAATCCTTCGAAGGCCTGAAAGGGTTCCTTGATTTACGTGCCAGGGCGTATGCTTCACGGAGAGAGGTAAAGGGGTCAGCCATTTGGAAGACAGAGTCCTTCCAGGGACACTTTCCTTTACCCCAAACCCATCTCTCCAGTTTCCCTCGGACCTCTTCCTCACACATGAGGTCCTTCACAGCAACGGGGCTCTCTTTAGCCATACTTGCACTACACAACGCAACAACAACAACACAAATACGGGACCAGGAACTGGAGTGACGGGGAGGTCACCTAGACCCTTGGGGGAGCTAAGGAAAATGAACTCTATGGAACCACACTAGGAAAGAGGGAGGGGGACCAATCCCCAGCCTGCCCAAACAAAAGTCATTTTTGTACACCCAGGCCAGGTTTTCCACCTTGACAGCACTGGGGACAAAAGGACAAGGCAACGGTTCAGGGATCTTTAGGGGGAAGTGAATCTTTAGGGGGGAGTGACCATGCCCTATTGGAACTTGGCATTCAGTGGGAAGGAGAAGATAAGGGTAGCCAAACACTCATCTTAGATTTTAAAAAAGCGGACTTCGGTAAACTTAGGGAGCTGCTGGCTGGAATTCTGTGGTCAAGAATAGTGAAAGAGAAAGGAGTTCAGGAGGCATGAGAGTTCCTTAAAAAGGAGATATTGAAGGCACAGTCTAAAACTGTGCCAATAAGGAGGAAAAATGGAAGGCATCTGAAGAAACTAGAATGTTTGACTAAAGAACTCTCAGCTGAGCTAAGTGTTAAAAGAAACATGTATAGGAAATGGAAGAAGGGGGAAACCACCAAAGAAGAATTTAAGCAAGTAGCCCGGAGGTGTAGGGAGGAGGTCAGAAAGGCTAAAGCACAGAACGAACTTAGGCTGGCCAGAGACATTAAAAACAATAAAAAGGGCTTTTTTAAATACGTCCGCAGCAAAAGGAAAAAGAAGGAGACGATAGGGTCGCTGTGCAGAGAAGATGGTGAATTACTCATGGGGGAAGAGAAAATGCAGAACTACTTAACTTACTTGTCTCAGTTTTTTCCCAGAAGGATACAAGCACTCAACCTGGCGGTTGGGGAGCAGGTGAGGAAGGAGGGGAAATGAAGCACGTAATAGGTAGAGGAATACCTGTCCACACCGGATGAATTCAAGTCTCCAGGGCCAGATGAATTGCATCCTAGGATATTAAAAGAGCTGGCAGAGGTCATTTCGGAACTGCTTGCTATAATCTTTGAGAAATCTTGGAGGACAGGAGAAGTTCCAGCAGACTGGAAGAGAGCAAATGTTGTCCCCATCTTCAAGAAGGGAAAAAAAGAGGACCCAAATAATTATCGCCCAGTCAGCCTGACATCAGTACCCGGAAAGATCCTGGAGCAGATCGTTAAGCAGTCAGTTTCTAATCACTTAGAAAGCAAGGCGATAATCACGAGAAGTCAACATGATTTCTCAAAAATAAGTCATGCCAGACTAATCTTATCTCTTTTTATGATAGAGTTACTAGCTTGATAGATGAAGGGAATGCTGTGGATGTAGCATACCTTGATTTCAGTAAGGCCTTTGACAAAGTTCCCCATGACATTCTTGCAAAGAAACTAGTAAAGTGCGGGCTGGACAGGGCTACTGTTAGTTGGAATTGTAATTGGTTGACCGACCGAACCCAAAGAGTGATCACGAATGGCTGCTTCTCATCCTGGAGAGAAGTGACTAGCGGGGTGCCACAGGGTTCTGTCCTGGGCCCAGTGCTGTTCAATATTTTTGTCAACGACTTGGATGAAGGAATAGAGGGCATGCTCATCAAATTTGCAGATGACACCGAATTGGGAGGGGTCGCTAATACGCCAGAGGACAGGATCAAAATACAAAATGACCTGGATAGATTGGAGAGCTGGGTCAAGGCTAACAAAATGAAATTCAACATAGATAAGTGTAAGGTCCTATACTTAGGCAGAAAAAATGGAATATAGAAATATAGGATGGGGGACAAGTGGCTGGATAGCAGTACATGTGAAAGGGATCTAGGAGTCTTCATAGACCACAAGCTGAACATGAGTCAGCAGTGTGATGCGGCAGCCAAGAAAGCCAATGCAATTCTCGGCTGCATCAACAGGAGTATGGTGTCTAGATCGAGGGAGGTACTGGTACCACTCTACTCTGCTTTGGTTAGACCTCATCTTGAATACTGTGTCCAGTTCTGGGCACCCCAATTCAAGGAGGACATGGTCAAGCTGGAGCAAGTCCAGAGAAGGACGACCAAAATGGTGAGAGGCCTGGAAGACATGCCCTATGAGGATAGAGTTAGAGAGCTGGGTGTGTTTAGTCTGCAGAAGAGAAGATTAAGAGGGGACATGATAGCTATGTTTAAATATTTGAAGGGATGCCATGTAGAGGAAGGAGTGGGTTTGTTTTCTGCTTCTCTAGAGACCAGGACAAGGAGCAATGGATTCAAGCTGCAGGAAAGGAGATTCCACCTGAACCTCAGGAAGAACTTCCTGACGGTCAGGGCTGTCCGACAGTGGAATATGCTGCCTCGGAGTGTAGTGGAGTCTCCATCCTTGGAGGTTTTTAAGCAGAGGCTAGATGGCCATCTGTCGGGAATGCTTTGAGGGTGTTCCTGCATAGCAGGGGATTGGACTGGATGGCCCGTGTGGTCTCTTCCAACTCTACATTTCTATGATTCTATGTTTCTATGACAGGGAGGTCACCTAGAACCAGGGGACCCTCAGAAGTACTCTGCCTGCCTGAAGGGGGGTAATGAACACAATGGAACTTGCCACACCCCTTGGCCAAGCAGCGGAGGAACGGGAGCAAGGAACCAAGAACTGAACTGTCCCTAACTGGTTTTCTGGGTGAGGGGTAACTTCCTCTACCTTGGGCTAAACCGCTAAATCCTAAACCAGGCCGGGACTCACCACCCACACCTAACACGCTAGCGAAATCGGGACGCACCTGAGAACTTGAGAAGCCGGGACTCACCCGCGCCTTCTCCAATGCAAACAAACCAAACTCACAGGATATCTCAAAGGGGCAACAGAAGGAGTGAGGGTTGCTCCTTCCTAAAGTGCTTTCGTGTGCCTTGCTGCTAAGGTGTTGAATGTGTGTAGACTGTTCCTGACGTGCTAAGCCTAAAACATGTACAATCCCAGCCTAGGATAGACCCCAGATGGGGAGGTGGTTCCCAAGACAAAACAATGAAAAGGGTACAGATATCCACCCAATAGAATTACTTCACACATGTACAGAGAAGTCACGTATACACTCGCCTACCTACCAGTGTTCTAACACAGCTCAACTGACCGTTCCCTAGGTCGGTACCATCCAATTTGAGGAGGTTCGCGACTCCTTCTCAAATTAGGGGTACCAGGGCTGCCTGCGTTGCTCCACCACTCTGTTACCCTGTGTGCTGGGGGTCCCGGGAGGGGCGCCCAAATAACCAAACAAAGCGAGCAAAATGGGGAAATTAGCTGGAGCACTCTCTTAAGCTAGTGAGAGGCAGGGTAACTTAGCGGGAATCTTTTACCCTATGTATACAGGTTCAGGTCAGTGAGCAGTCAGACAGGTTAAAACTAGCAATAATGATATTTATCAACAAGCAGACAAATTATTAAGAAAACACAACCACACGGCTAACTAGAAATAGAAAATGAGAGTTTTGGGGGGAAATGGGTGATACAACACCTTTCTTCTAGTCCTGAAGAGGTCCAATTGAAGAGAAGAAACTCGGCGTTGCAGCCGAAGGGAGTTCACAGAATGAAGCAACAGCAAGGCGGGATGGCACTCCGAGGCGGTCCGAGGAACTCTTGGAACTGGGGGGTTTTATTAGGAAAAGAATGACCATGGGCTAGTCTAGTCTTGGGAGAAAACAGTGAGGTTTGGGCGCGAGACAATGTCTCCAAAAGGTCAGAATTTACATGATTGAGTTAAGGTCCGAATTGACAATAGTATAGCTGGTATGCAGATGCTGTTACTTGGCAGTTGAGCTCTCAACTCGCCAGGGTGCCTGCTCAGGGCAGGGGTCTCTTTGTGTTAGCATGCATCTTTAATTAAGGTGTTTGTTTCAGGAGGTCTCCTAAAGCAAATCTGGCAGTTTCTGTCTTGCCTTGGTGTAAACAAGTATGAGTCAGTGTTTAATAGCCATGCCTAGCTTGGTACTTGTTTGGAGGCCTCACAAACACGTGGCTGAGGGTGGCAGAACAGGGCCAAATTGTGATATCAAAAATGATATCTAAAGTTTACCAAAGGCCAGGCCAGTTCATGGTGATAACAGTGTTGCCTCTTTGTTTAATAAAAAAGCCTATCCGAGGGCGACCAATCTTTAGGTCTTCCCTCGGAGTCCAGCTTATATTTGTGAGATGGTGATACTCCTGACTCAGGGCCAGCATTGAACTGTCAGTCCTGTATTGGCGAGCCGCCTGAAGCCCTTGGTTACATCATCAGGCTTGGAGCTTCAGCTCTGGGTCTGAGCGGAGGGTCTGTATGAGTGCACAGGCCCATGTTATTCGGACCAGAGTGCAAATGGAACTTTCATCACTGGGGATCCCCTTGTGCAGCTGGGAGGGTAACATTGGCCTCTCTAGGCCAACGAGTCAGTGCGAGTCCCGAAACAGCAATCTCACTACCTTGACCAATGGCCTTTCTCCAGCCAAAACAGACTTAAACTCAGTCGCTATTTAATCACTTCTTCAAAGTCTTCTTGATTATAGTGAAAGAATTCAAGCCCAATTCCCAGTAGGCCCTTGCCATTTATTTGCATTTGTTAATTGCATTGGCTATCAACTGTGTCAGTTTTTCCTACATGAGCTACAGGTCGATGGTTCCTGAGAGCTGGGACCACCTCCGGTCCATCACCCCCGGGTACTGTGGGGTGTGTGTGAATGCCGAGACACCACCGTTCCAGCCAACAGCCAGGCCTGAGATGACAACCTGATCCCGCTGCCGTAGTTGGGAACCCCAGGCGAAGCAGTCAAGCCGCTCCCCAATGGACTATCTTGCCAGTATCCCAGATTTTAAAGAACTTTTGCCGTTTGGACTAATCCTGTTGCCGACGCTTTGCAAGCTGGCTCCTACAAATAGTTAGCGTTCCCTAACTAACTTGCCTAAGAACTTGGACATTTTGTTGCCGTTCCTGCTCCGCTACCTGGATGGACTCTTGTTTTTCTCAACGGTTCCAGCTACAAGACTTTCCCCTGTTTCCAGATGGGGGTGCAGAGACTTTTACTTGCACCTCACCTCCCCAGACTACAAATTCTCATTCCGTCACCCACATTGGACTAATTGCTCCTTGGATTGCCTTCATTGCCAGACTCTGCATTGAATTTACAGTATTTCATTGATTATTTCATTTTGCATTGCTACAGTGCCTTTCTCCATTGGTGGGAGGGTTCTTCCACCATTTATTGCTCATTGCTCATTGCCTACTGCTCATTGCTATTGTGTATATTGTGTGCATGTCTAGGTTTAGGATTGTAGATAGGAATGTTTTTGTAAGTTAGGAATCCCTTGTGCTCCTTGCAAAAACCCCTTGACCCAAAGAGTGATGCAACTTCTGTGCCTGTCAACCTCTGTTTGACACTAAATTTGTTTTGAAATGTTTAATTGGAAAATGTCCGATATTGTCCCAACATCGCCCATTTTCGGGGGGGGGATTGTTACTGCAGGCTAGGCCTCCTTGGAGATAGCATAAAGATATCATTTTGATATCAATAATTTGGCTCTCTTCCACCACCCCTCTCCATGTGTTTGTGAGGCCCCTGGACAAGCACAGAACTAGGCGCAGCCATCAAATGCTGCAATATCCCAAAACAATACAGGCAGGCCAGAAATAGCCAGATCACCGCTTTAGGAGACTTCTCTGCGAAAACCTCATTACATATGCATGATCCTAACAAAGGCTTCCTGCTCCAAGCAGGCTACTGGACAAAGGTTGTGCTGTCCATTGGTAAGTGCTGTGCATTTGCATACTGGGCACACTATTGTTAATTCGGCTCTGATTCCATCATGCAAAGTTGTGACCTTTCTGAGACATTGTCTCACACCCAAAACTCATTGTTTTTACCGAGTAAGGCATAGCCTGCAGTCCCAATTCGCCCTATAAAAAAACCCTGGTTCCGAGACCTTCCTCGGATCGCTCTGAACTTCCATCAAGCCTTGCTGCTGCTTTATCCGGCGGGCCTTCCCCTCAGCTTCAGTAGCTGAGACCGCAGCAACCTCGGATCGCTCCTGAGTTTCATCCCGTCTTGCTGCTGCGTAGCTTGGTGAGCTCCCCTCAGCTAATCGAGCTGCACCCCCGGCTGCTCTCCCGAGGTCCAGGACGACGAGACAGGTGTCATATCACCCATTTTCCCTGAAAGTCTCTATCCTTAATTCAGTCTCTAATCTCTTAGTTAAATGTGTGACTGTGGTGTCTTTAATATTTGTTTGTATGCAATAAAATATCATTTTTATTACTTTAAACCCGTCTGGCTGCTTGACTGACCTGACTCCGTAGATGCTGCGTTGCAAGATCCTGCTAAGTTACCCTGCCTCTCTCTAGCTTAAGTGAGTGCTCCAGCTAATTTTCCCCAAAATTGTGTTTTAGTGTTTGGTTATTTAGGTGTCCTTCCTGGGACCCCCAGTAAACAGGGTAACACAACACCAAACTTCCAGAACTTGCCATTGTTCCCTCTTTGAGCCCCCAGTTAGAAACTTGCAGTTTCCCCCGAGATTTACTTGAAACCTTGGCAGAGAGAGTCCTTCCTCTCCATGTCCTATTTCAAGGGAATTTCTTGTGGGACTGTGGATTCAAGCACTGAAATGCTCCTGCCCAGCCAGAGCCCAGGTTAGCAAAGGCACTCACACTGGCACACCCTGACATGACCATACATACTCCCTTTGACTGCATTCCATCAGGGGAGATTTCAACAACTTTGAGTCTCAAACACCACACAGAGGTGGATGTGGCTACTGCCTTCCCCTCCACAGTGCTATACTGGTGCTGGCTTACAATCACATTCAGTGGCACCCAATACCTTTTTACTCTGGTGAAGGGCCAAGACAGTCCTTGGCTCTGTCTTGACCACCATCCTGCCAAGAGACAAGACATTGCTCCAGGAGGCATTTGGGTCAGATACTAGCCTGCACTTTGATTTGGACAAAAGGGTCTCAGGCCATGAGTGGGCACTGCCACTCTTGCAAGTAATTTCAGAGACCCACAACCAAATACATTTGAAGGACTGGAAGGGAAAGCCCCCAGACTAGGCAACTCCCTCCTTTGTGCAGCAGCCAGAGTGAGGCAACTGCCTTACTTCCCTTCATGGGCTGGCAGCCGCCTTGAAGTAACACGCTCAAGTCAAGTTTCCCCTTTTTTCTGTATATAGTTTGTTTTAGTTGTAGATTGTGAGCCTCTTCCCCTTTTGCGACAAAAGCAACATAATCACCTTTACCGCTCAGGTGATCCAGGCCAGTCTCATGGGATTAATGCACCCTGAGATCCTGAGCGTGTTAAGAGAGTACTACCCAGAATCTTTGGAACATCCTGCCGTTTTGGCACAGATACGAAATGCCACGTGGAAGGGCCTAACCCTCATGGTGGAAGTCGCACACGAGAGGATTCTGGATCCGGTAGTTTTACATCCAGTATCTCACCTAGGGCTTCCCCTCATAGCCACCAATGCCACCTTATTACCACCAGAATTGCACCATTGGTCCAACGGTACACACTCTTTCGATTTATCTGGTTGTTTATCCCACTATCATTGGATTCAGTGCTTCTGCAATATTGACAGCTTTAGCCATGGCAACATTTCTGATTATATATTGATATCCGTCAATTCCACAGTCATGGCACAGATTAATAGTGAGTGCCTTTGTTTACGTACCCCATGCACAAATTTGACAGTACTGCCCAGTGGTGTGACAGTAAGAGTGAACCGCACCACCAGCAATCCGTGCTTTTGCTTTAAGCACGTACAGGATTGTTTTGGCGACAACTTCTATCTCTGGCGGGAGAAGAGATTATGTGTTGGAGAATGGATACGTGCCCACGGAGTCTGAACTACTCGGATTCCACCTTGAAGACGAGATCCCCGTGTCTTTATGGCTACGGAATCTCACAGAATCTACGGAATATCACAGAGAGTTGTGGAGGTCTTGCACTCCCTCCACCAGATTGCCTTGTCAGTTAACCACTCCGCCAAGGTAACTGTTAAAACATCCAAAGAATTGGAAGCCGCAACACAATATTCCTGGTGGGACACCTTCACTTGGTCGTCCACGGGCAAGCGATCGCCCATTTCACCCTGCACCCTTTAATCATCCTAGTCACATTTCAGGTCATACTCACCTTATGCTTAATTGGCCTTGCACTATGGGTCAAGAAACAGATTTTTCAGCTTCAAGCTGGTGGGTTTTATTGAGGGCTCTGAGGCTCATAACGTGTAAATAGTTTATTGTTGGTGTGTAGTGTTTCATTTTGAAGTCCCACTTTGTTTCAAAAAGCCTATCTGAAGGCGACCAATCTTCAGGCCTGCCTCAGAGTGCAGCTTTTTATGAGGTAGGGATGTTGCTCACTCAGAACCTACATCGAGCCATCAGTACCGTACCTACAACAGCCCCAAGCGCTCAGGTTTACATGATCAGGCTTGGAGCTTCGGCTCTGGGTCTGAGCGAGAGGGAAGGGGATATGCAGTGTCCTACGCTGTCCAGTGGTAACTTAGCCTCAGAATCAGTGTGCAGGTGGAAGACTGTGCTGACAGACCAGGCGTGGTCAGGTTGGCATGGCTTATCATCAGGAGCTGGCCTGAAAGACCGATGGATGGATGCGGGTTCCAAATCAGCAGCCTCACTACCTGAATAGGCCCTGCTAAGGCCAATTCAGCTCTATTCTTCAGAGCTATTTAAATCCCTGCTCCCTCTTAGACTTTTCGGTTATAGTGAAACAAAATTTCAGGGTTCAGCCTGAGCTTTCATTAGGCCTTGAGCCAGTAGTTTGGATTTATTTTATACATTGGCTGCTAACATTGTCAGTTTTCTGCAAAATAGCTACAGGTCGACAGCTCCAGAGAACCGGGACTACCCCTGGACCTAACCATCACCCCCGGGCATCGTGGGGGGGGGGTGAAGAAGAAAAATCGCAGCTCCATTCGGCAGCAGGTCAACGGAGACGCCCGATCCCTCCGATGCAGCTGTGGGACCATGGGGGGGGTTATCCAGACACCCTCCGACAGAGATAAAGACTGTTTTTGACAAAAATCTCTTATTCCAAGGACTTTTGCCTTGCACAATGAACCATTCCTCCTGCAAAGACCTGCAAGATGCAAGCAGTGGATAGTTAACTTTCACTTGTTAGCTAGTCTGCACAATTGGATACATTGTAACTTTCACCACTTTGCTTTTGCTCGCTCCTGCAGTGCCTCATTGGAAGGCACGTTTTTGCTTCCAGCTTCAAAAGGTTTTGCATTTGCTATTTACTACCACTGCTCATTTACTGACAGTTCTCCATTGACGGGACAATTTGACATTGACCATTGCTAATTGATGTTTGCGTGAATGTGTTTAGGCTTAGGTTTTTAGATAGGAATGTGTTTTATAAGTTAGAAACCCTCCATGCTTCCTGCAAAATCCCTTTGCCCATGGAGTGATACTACCTCTGAGCCTGTGGATCACTATTTGGCACTAAAATTGCTTTGAAATGTTTAATTGGAAAATGTTCGATATTGTACCAAATCTCCCATTTTTTGGGGGGGGGGATGTTACTGCAGTTCCTGAGCCGAACTTGGGATGACATTAGATATCATTTTGATATCAATAATTTGATATTCTTTACCCTTCCTTACCCATTCCTTCTCATGTGCTTGCGAGACCCCCGGCCAAGCACGCAAACAGGCTTGGTCGCTAATCACTGTAATATTCCAAACAATACAGGCTGGCCAGAAATAGCCATCCCGCCGCTTCAGGAGACCTCAAAGGCAAGTACTCTATTACGTATGCACGCTACTTACAAAGAACTCCCTGCCCCGAGCAGGCAGCTTGATTAGAAGGATCCTCATCTGTCAAGCACTCTGCGTTTGCATACTGTCTACTCTATTGTCAATTCGGACCAACTCAATCATGCTAAATTCTGACCTTTCGGAGGCTTTGTCTCCAGCCCGAAACTCATTGTTTTCCCCAAGTATGGACTAGCCTGTGGCTACATTTTCCCCTATAAAAACCCCTGACTTTGTGAGCTTCCTTGGATCACTCCCAACTTCCATCCAGCCTTGCTGCCACTTTGCTTGGCGAGCCTTCCCCTCAGTCCCACGTACTGAGACTCCATATCTCTGAACTTCTGCTGCAGGCTACTCGGGCTTCAGGACAGGTGTAGTATTACCCCAAACCAACAACTCCTCTAAAAATCCCTCTATCCCACTCCAACCATTATTTCATTAGTTCTCTGTGTGAGTGTGTTGCATACACTGTTTGACTGTAAAAACCACAATTATTATTTCAATTCTGTTTGCTCCTTGACTTGGCCTGACCCCATAGACATTGGGTGAAAGATCTCACTCCATTGCCCTGCCTCTCATATTGCTAGCTTGTGCTCTTGGCTAATTTCCCCAATTTGTATAATTGAGAGCGCATTTAGGTGTGCCTCCCGGGACCTCCAGAAAAGTGGGTAATACCTTGCCAGACTTAATATGATGCCTTTACAGAGTTGGTTCCTTGGCATCTTCGACACCCTTGCTGATGATTCCCGGTGATGCCTCTTGGTACCAAGACATCTCCTCCTCTCCCTTTTGTGGTGGAAGGACCCTCACAACATTCGGACAGGCATGCCCTTTCTCCTCCTGGAGCCCTTGGTATCCATCACAACAGATCACAATGGCTGGGGAGCCCACTGTTATCATCTCTCAGTGCGGGGCAGCTGGTCAAGGTCCTCCAAAACCCTCCAAATCAATGCCCTTGAGATGCTGGCTGTTCTCAAAGCCCTCAAGGCTTTTGAAGATGTAGTCTCACATCGCACAGTGCAGATCCTAACAGACAAAAACCACAGTAACATACTCTATAAACAGGCAAGGCACTTCCCAATCACAAACGCACCTCTCCCTAACCCTCCAACTACTTTTCCCTCCCTTTGAGTGTCTCAAGCTAATGAGTATGAAAAGGGAGTAGCACTGCTACTCACCACAATCTCTGTGCGCCTTTTGTTCGTAGCCTTCCCCTTGGTACTGTTACCTTGTTCTCTGGGGGTTCTGGGAGGGACACCTAAGCAACCAAAAAACAACACGCAATTTTGGGGAAAATAGCTGGAGCACTCACTTAAGCTAGCGAGAGGCAGGGTAACTTAGCAGGATCTTACAACCCAATGTCTACGGGGTCAGGTCAGTCAAGCAGACAACAGATATGCAGTAATAAAAATGATGCTTTATTGCAGACAGACATATATTAACGACACCACAATCACTCAGCTAGCTAAGAAAATAGAGCTTGAGTTAAGGACAGAGATTTTTGGTGAAAATGGTGATACGACACCTGTCTCGTCATCCTGGATCTTGCGGAGAATCTGGGGGTGCAGAGGAATAAACTCAGCTCGATTAGCTGAGGGGAGCTCGCCAAATGATGCGGCAGCAAGGCGGGGCAGAACTCTGGAGCAGGCCGGGCAATCCAAGGAAGGTCTTGGAATCAGGGGTTTTTGTAGGGTGAGGTGTGACTACAGGCCATGCCTTACTCGGGGACAACAATGAGTTTTGGGCGCTAGACAATGTCTCAGAAGCATGATTGAGTCAAAGCCAAATTAACAATGGCGTAGCCAGTATCCAAATGCGCGGCACTTACCAGCGGACAGCACAACCTTTGTCCAGTAGCCTGCTTGGGGCAGGTAGCCTTTGTTAGTACCATGCATACTTAATGAGGTGTTTGCCGGAGAGGTCCCTGCCTAGGTGGAGAAAGGAATGTCTCGGCAATTATTGGCTGTGCCTATTTGCGTGCTTGTTCGGTGGCCTCGCAAACATGTGGAGCGGGGTGGCAGGGGAAAGCCGAATGGTTTGATATCAAAAACAATATCGGGAGCTATCTCCGGGTAGGCCTAGACTGCAGTAACAGTACTCAGGGCAGGCTTACTCCATTTCCTAATGCCTCATAGTCACTGTCAGTGGTTGAAGCTTCACTGGTTTTCCCCCAGCTCCCCAGAATGCCAGCTCATTGCTTCTGCATTCAGCACTGGGTTGGTGCCCATGGGTTTTGGCTTCTTATTTTGCTTCCAGTTCCCCTGGATCTTTTCTTCTCCATTCTTGGAAAGGTCTGGACAGTTGGCCACTAGATGCCCCCCTTTTCCACAGTGGAGACACAAACCCAGATGCCTTCTTGTTGCCCTTTAATGGATCAGCTCCTGGGGCATTTTCTTGCTGTGGCTGCCTCTGTCTTTGGGTTTTGCTGGGGGGGTCTGTATTGCTGTCAAGCATGCTTGACTCGTTGGTGCAGGGTTTCTACTTCTCCAATCAGTAACATCCACCCCATCAACATTTTGGGGTTGTCTCACAGGGCAGCCTATTCCAAGATTTCTAGCCTGAACCCCTCTTGGAAGTATTGGATCTTCGTCACCTCAGACCAATCTGGTACTTGGGGACCCAGACTTTGTAATTCTTCCGCATACTCAGCTACCAAGTGATTCCCTTGTTTGATGGCCATCTGGCTTTTGCATGACAAAATGGGTCTTCGAATCTGGCTCTCAACTTGTTCAGGAACAGGTGGAAATTTCCCAATTCTGGGGCCCCTGCACCATACAGAACCACTAGCCAGTTGCAGTCTTGCCCCTCCAATTGTTCTGTTATGAATCTCACCTTAGATTCCTTGGACAGTGTGCTCCCACTCCACCATGAACCTAGCTACCTGAATAAGGAAAATCGGTAGACATTCTCCTTGACTGTCAAAAATTGCCTTGAGTTCTCAACCCCTGATGCAAGGGGAACCATCACCCATTGTGCCCTTGGCGTGGCACTGCCAGCTGCTTTGTCCACCACTGGCTCTCACTCGTGGGGTGCTGCCCCTTCTGTTGGCCCTGCTGTTCAAACTGCCGGGGGGGATTCTCCCCTCTCCAGCCATGCTGGCCTCCCTTCGCAGAGGCAGATTTCCCTTCGCAGATTTGTAGTGCTACCAGGATATGCTTAACCATTTCTTGGGTTTTGCCCAGTTCCCCTCTCAGTCGCAGGAGTTCCATCTCCAAACTTGGGTCCTTGGTAATTTGTGCCATTGGCCTCCCATCTATACATCCCATTGGAAAAATCTTTTAGCTCTCTTCCAAAGCCTCATGGTATTTTCTTCTGGGAACCACTGCTGGCTCATCATGCTCAGCAGAGTTTGGAGACTCCAGTTGGCCAAAGGGGAAGTGCTTGACCTTTTCCTTCCTTCCCCTTTGTGCAGGGCATTGCCTCCCCAACCCTGTCATCCTCCACCTCCAAATCCCAGGATTCAGATTCTGGGTCAGCTGCTGCATGGACAGTCTGCATGGTGCAGCAGAACATAGCCCCGACCTTTTGGTTGGTTGCACAAAATAACGAATCCATCTGTTATGTGCTGCTTCTCTGTGTCTGCCAAGAAAACACATGTATACCTTTGATGATGTTTATTGGAACACAAGAGGCTAGTTAACAGCTGTTGCTGGAGTTAATAATTTGCATCACTCATCTTGTTATATAGTAAAACACAATAGTTCATTACCCTCCATGCCCTTTGGTAGCTTCTCTAAGTTCATTCTGCTAACTTTTAGGTTGTTTTCTTTTGTTGAAATAGCCCCTTTCCATTAGCTACTTTGATCCTTTGAATTTCCTGCCCTATTCTTTGGTATTCTAACTACATTCCCTACCCTAGTTACCTGCAGTTTAATTCTTGTAAATCACTCATTGAATGCTGTCCTCAAACACAACCAAATATTTCTTAGCTAGGTTAGCTAAATGCTATTTACTGCCAACCATTTGGTAACACCTTGTGTCTCTAAGAACTTTCCTATTCATCCCAGTCATACTTGGTACATCCCACATACATACATGTTTCCCGCATCCTACAAATAATCCCATGGCATGGAGAGAGCACAATATGACACACTCGCACACTCACACAAGAGCTAACCAAAGGATAAAGGGAGGAAAATTGTTGATAGTGGCATTCTAGGGAATGGGCAATTATTACTGATCTGGAGAGCAGTGAAGAAAGCAGTGATGTGGCTTATACTTGCACCCAAGGATCATACTCATTTGGAAAACAGAGCTACAGTGTGACATTTGGCAGGCAAGATACTTCAACAAACTGCTTAAAACAGAGGGTTTTTATACCCACAATCTACCTGTGGGGCATGAGTGTGAATGGGTCTCTGGCTGAGCAAACAATGGAAGTTGCATCAAGCACAATGGGGTTCAGACAGAGTTAATGGTCTTAGAGTTAGGTAACGAAGAATTAATGGCTGTTGTAATAACTCTGTAATTGTGGACAGGTAAGGGAACAATACAGGGAAACATCCAGGTATAAGGAAGAAGGGCTGAAACAATCAGTTGTTTTGGTGAGCACTTCCCTTTGTTATTGTGTGATATCAGAGATGTTATGGCTTCAGCTACAGCTTCATCTCTGGATTTACCTGGTGATTGGCCTGATAATGACCTTGGCTATGCCTAGAGGGGATCTTCTGACCTACTTTGCAGAGCATGTGTTCAGTCAGTAGTTTTCCTCTGCCCAGCTCAACTTTCCAGTCACCTCAGGATTCATTTTATATCAATGCCAATTAATGCCAATGCCAATTAATGTATTTGTAATGTATTTGCAAATCAAATCATATTTTGCCGATTAAGCCATATCAAATCGGGGTGGGTGGGTATGAGGGCTAGTAACACTAAACCATTACTCTTCAACATTTGATCCATGACTTAGATGATGGGGTGGAGGGAATCCTTATCGAGTTTGTAGATGAAACAAAACTGGGAGGAGTGTTTAACCCATTGGAATATAGGAACAGAATTCAAAAGGGTCTAGATAAAGTAGAAAATTGGAAAGAAATTAATAAAATGAAATTCAATATACACAAATTCAAAATTCCATATTTAGGCCACAAAAACCAAATCCACAGGTATAGGTTGAGGGATACAGGGCCCAGCAGTATGCCTTGCAAAAAGGACCTTGGGATTATTGTTAATCATAAATTGAACATGAATTAGCAGTGTGATATTGCAACAAAGAAGAGGAATGCTATTTTAGCCTGCATTAATCAAAGCATAGTTTCCAAGCTGAGGGAGGTAATAATTCCCCTATATTCTCTCCTGGTCAGGTCTGTATTCAGTTACGGACACCTCATTTTAAGAAGGACATAGAAAATCTGGAGCAGGTTCAGAGAAGGGCAACCATGATAATAATTGATAAGGAGAACCAAATACACAAGGAAAAGTTGAAGGAGCTGGGCATGTTCAGCTTGGTGAAGAGAAGACTGGGGAGGTGACATGATTGACCTCTTTAAGTATATCAAGAGCTGTCACTGAGAGGAGGCCTGTTCTCTGCTACCCCAGGTGGCAGGACCACTGGTTAATGGTTTTAAGTTACAGGAGAGTACATTTCAATCCAATGGGAAGGAATTTCTTGACAGTAAGAATGGTTCAGCAATAGAATCAATTGCCCAGAGAGAGGGTGGGATCTTCTCTGGACATCTTCAAAAAGAGGCTGGGTAACTACCTGCTAGGGATTTTTTCGCTGGAGATCCTGCTTTGAGCATGGGCTTAGACTCAATGGCCCATAAATCCCCTTCCACCTCTGTTATTCTATGACTCTATGACTCCAATAGATTAATGAGAAGTATCAGAGACCAAAACTGTCCAAACATAACTCTGACTTTACTGTCCTCTACCTCTCTTGCTGAATATTCAGTGAAATAAGCACTTAGTGTTAAATTTATTACAAAGATAATAAAGCTTTTCTTTTTTAAAAAATTAAAAATAAGTTTATTATCAAGGATTATTAACATAATTTGATTGTATATTTTTTGAAAAAGCAGTAACAATAGTAGCAAGCACCAAAAGTTTAGAGCAAAGCAATGTACTGTGAGTTCTGTCATGTGAAAGCTGTTTATTTCCCTTTTTTTCTTTTTTCCTTCTTCTAGCTGGGTTGTTACAACCGTCTTCAGAAATAAATTATTTGTGTCTTCCATTCCCATTAGCAGGTTCTGTAGCAAAATAGAAACTATTCCTTTTTCTAACACTGACTAGTAGAGCAAAGAAAACAGCTGGGTTCATCATATGTGCCCCATCCCTCTCTTTCTCTTCCTAATGCTATGTGGTGTGAGTTGATTCTGGAGACTGTAGGCCTGCTGAAATGGCTAATTCTATTTAATGTGGGACTCTGACTGTGCCTGCGTCCTTTTCTTCCTTCATTATTGTCAGTTTCAAAATTGCTGATTTTGACAAGACAATGAAGAGAAAAAGGTCACCACAGAACTAAGCAGGCGGTGCTGGCAGCAAGATGGTGGATAGAAGCTGGTGTGCACTGGTTGGCCTGTCGGCTTTCCTTCATTGACTTTGATGAGGAGCTGACTGTTTGCATCCACACCTGGGAGTTGACATGGCCAGCTAGATGTCACCTCCAGCACAACTTTTCAATCAAGTCAACATAATCAAAGCAATGAAGCTGTTGGGAACCTCTGACTCCAGACTGATTGCCTTTTAACAGGCTGTGCATATTGGTCACTTTGAATCAAGGACAAAAGAAAGACTCAAATTTGTAATGTGGGGTACATAAAATGACAGGCATTGCAAAACATTAAGTGTTGCAGAACTGCCAAAATCTAGACAGGATAGATTCATTTTCTATATAACTATGTTCCAGTCTACATGACATTATTCACTAGATCCAAGTGGAGATAATTATATCAGAAAATGATTAATAAATTCCACATGTACTGTTCTGGAATGCAAGACATTTGTGGTTGCCAGATGAACTAAAAGATGACCTTCTATCTTAGAAGTTACATTAACTTGGCAGTTCAAAATACCATATAATAAGCAGGGATGGACCAAAGCTAATTCATGGTTAGGGGGCAGAAAGACAATATAAACCCACTGCAAACACATATGTCCATTGATAAATGCATACCCACATATAATAAAAATATTTATATATATAAAAAAAGATAAATGCATACACACCCATTGCATGCACACCAAACCACCTTAGGTCCTATTCAGAAGAAAGGAGGGATATAAATTAAATTTAAAAATTAAAAATCTGCCTACAGCATCACACATGATATTTGCTATGTAATCACTATGTAACAAATACATCACTTATATCGTGATGAATCATGGAGAAAAGTCACTCTTATCTGCGTCATGTGTTTTATCTGTATGTATATGAATGAAGAAGTGAATGGCAGTTCTAGGATTTACTTCTATTTGCCTCATCTCCCCAGCCAGTCTATGTCCTTACTCACATGTGACATCTGTAGGAAGTAGATGTTTGTGCAGTGAGACAGTAAGTGAGAATGATCAAGAGAAAAAAGAGGGGAGAGAGAAACAGAGAGAGAGTGTCCCTTCTTTATATATGGTTGCCATATCACCAGACTGCCTAGGTTTAATCAGGTTTATAGGCATGCTAACCAGTGTCTGGAACAATATTTGGTCTGGATACCAAGCTTTCATTTTTTTAAAAAAGCAGTAGTTCTCTAGCCCTTATAGGAGTTGAATTATAGGACAAAATGTACAATCAATCTTTTGCTCAATAATTTTGTGAGAAACAAGCTCATCCTGGCCGTTGACTGTGTTTAGCCAGTAAGTAAAGTGCCACAGCTTCTGGCTGACATGTTTATGATCTGTTCTCTATCGATACAAATTTCCAGTTTCCTTGGCCAATGTCACAACTCTAAATGAAAGTCTAGCTTTTAGAGGAAAGTTTACCTGCAGTCTGTTTCACAGAACTCCTTGGAAAGTATCACAAAGGTCACCAGAGTAAAGTAGGAGGGGTGTGAAAAAGGGTAAAAGCTGCAATGCAATGATTACTACTTAAGGTTCCATGAAATCCTTTGCTTTTCATGACTTGCTTGATGTAGCAATATTATGTATTTTTATTAGATGTACAGGGGGCAAAATCGAGGTCCATTTTATGAGGAGTACTTAGGGGTCTCTCTGGGGTCTGACAGAAGAGATAAAGAGCCATTCTAATCAGAGTCATAATAGTCATTGCACCTTTTCTCCACTCCACTGCTGCCCTCGCTATCACCTCCCTCACCTTAGTTTATCTTTATCTCCCCCTCCCCTTCCCCCTTCCCCTTGTCTTGCAGCAGTGGCAGCATCACTGCCTTCACCTGCCTGAAGCAAGGGAGCAAGAGAAGGTTGTAAGTGTAGCTGTTGTTGGAAATAGCAATCTTTGCATGCTCTGAATTCAATGCTAGTTGCATGATCACTCGGTAAGTTTGAGGACAAAACCCACAATTATTTCCTGTTTATTTCCTCTAGCAAGTAAGCATCTTTTGTTCTTGGGGTCTTTGTCTTTCTGTTTCTGCCCTCTTTTCTTTCTGTCTGCCTTCCTTCAAACATGGGGCCAGGACCACTCCAAGTGACAAGCTCCAACGAAACCCTGAAATTGCTTACCTTTTTTCTTATTTAAATCAAGAACATGGATCTGTGTAGATTATGCACAAGTATCTTTGAGTAAACTACTTTTATACTCTAAAAAAACAAAAACAAAACAAAACTGAATTTGTGTTTACTTCTCAGAGTTAATCGTGCTAGGAGCAATAAGACAGGCTGGTAAACTGTTCAAAGTTCTGTTTAGCATGCTAATTGCTCTGCTCTGTAGTGGGAGCCACCAAATTTTTCTCATTTTCCAATAGCTACAGGAGAGAGAAGCATGGCATAGGACAAGTCAAAGCCAGCTCAGAGAAAGACAGGAAGTGCAACAAGTGAGTGCAGGAGAAAGGTGTGGCAATACAAGTGAGGGGAGCAGAAAGGAAGGAAGGAAGGAAAGGTGAGATAGTAGAGTGACAGAAGCAAGAGTAGGGAAAGGCAGCAAAGGAGTATAAGAGTGGGAAGCTGCAAGACACATAGGCATAGGATATGGAAGGTGCAAGAGAGGCAAAATGGTAACATAAAGTGAAGCAAGAAAAAACGGGAGGGTAGGAGCAAGTGGTGTCACACTGTTATTACTGTTTACTAGCCTTACTTTGGAAGATATTAGATATCGTTTTGGTATCACAATTCGGCCCCATTTTGCCACCCTCAGCCAAGTGTTTGTGAGGCCCCTGAACAAGCACAGAACTAGGCATGGCCCTTAATTGCTGAACATTCCTTTCTCCACTTAGGCAAGCCAGACTCAGCCAGATCTTGCTTTAGGAGACCTCCCTAGACAAACACCCCCTTAAAGATGCACACTAATACAAAGAGCCCCCTGCCCCGAGCAGGTGTGACGAGCTAGACGCTTAACTTTCAAGCATGCGGCATCTCCATACTGGCCATTCCATTGTCGATTCGGACTTAACTCAATCATGCTAAATTCTGACCTTTCAGAGACATTGTCTCGCTCCCAAACCTCATTGTTTTTTTCCAGAGCACAGACTAGCCCTAGGTCATTATTCCCTATAAAACCCCCAGTTCTGAGAGCTTCCTCGGATTGCTCTAAACTTCCATCTTGCCTTGCTGCCATTCCGTCCGCTGAGCTTTCTCCTCGGTCTCCATCCGAGACTGTGCATCTATGGACCTCTTCATCGATCTACCCCGGGCTTTGGACAGGTGTGGTATGTCCCACTTCAACAATCCCTCTCAAAATCCCTCTATACTGCTAACATGTTTATTTTCTATAGTTACTTGTGTGAGTGTGTTGCATACACCGTTTGCCTGTATTTAATAAAATTCAAAGTTATTATTTCACAATTGGTGTGCTTCTTGGCTTGGCCTGACCCCGTAGACATTGGGTTTAAAGATTCCGCTGTGTTGCCCTGCCTCTTGTTTTGCTAACTTGTGCTCTGAGCTAATTTTCCCCACCAATATTTGAGCATGTTTGGAGTCCCTCATGGGACCCCCAGTAAACAGGGTAACAACACAAGCAGCAAGGTAGTTCAGCAAGGAAGGGAGAGAGGTGCAGTTACAGAGTAAAGGGATGGCATTTTTAAGGCATGAGGTGAGGAAAGAAAGAGGGAGAGAGGATGAGAGGTGCAGTAGAAGGATGCAAGGACCACAAAAAGTGCTGGGAGAAAAACCAAATAAGACACACTGCCAGGGAAGGATGTGTTATTTGTCTTTACTTTTTTCCCCTGCATCTCCCCCTGTGAATCACACAGCAATTACTCTCAGGGGCTTCCTAGGGTATCCTATGTATCTTGATCTTTTGCCATCATGAAAGAAAAAACATAATTATATTATGAGAATAGCATTAGGAAAAATATATAACCATCATCTTCACCACTACCACACTAAGAATGCACATATCTACTTTACATTGTTCCTGCCTTGCTGTGCAGTCTTGCACAACAGTTTTTCTGAAAGGTATCAATGACCAAAGGTCACATTGTCAGGAACAGACCCAAGTTGCAATGTTACCCTGAAAATTGGGGGTATCTTGAGCACACCCAAAGAGACTTCGAATTAAGGAAATTAACAGAAAAACTCAAAGCTTGCAAGAGGTCAGGGCAGGGGATCTTTAACCCTATGTCTACAGGGTCAGAACCATGCAAGAGTCAGAGGAACAGTCTAAAGTAACTTTATTAACTAACAGAGAAGGTTGCAACACATGTCAACAAATAATTCTACAATCACACAAGGGCTACAGGAATGAAGCTGGAAATAAGAGGCAGTTTGGGAGAGAGGGTATACAGACTTTAGTCTAGGCGTCCTGGAGAAGAAGGAGATTGGTAAGGCTCGGTGTAAAGCACCGAGGGGAGGCTGGATCCTGGGGCTGGAAGGCCGTCAGCAGCGGGGTTTCGAGGAAGGCCCGAGACGTGAATTGTGTTTAGCTCTCAGCAGCGTCTGAGAGGCTTGAGTGGGATATGTCGGTAGCAGTGAAACGGGCCCTTGTCCGGTCTAGGAGGCTCTCCAAAGAGGTTCAAAAAGTGAGGATTTTTATAGCCAATTTCTGTCCTCAGGCCAGGTATCGGTTAGCAAAGTGGCATTAATGAGCGATGATTGCGGAATATAATGTTAGGGAAATATCACGACCCCTCCTTGGTATTGTTTCTCCCGGGAAAGTCCAGGGGATTGATAGGTTTAAAATTCCGAATTGATAGGTGTTGTTTGTTTGGCTACACGTAGTTCATCAACGTAGCTTGTGGTGTGACAGTGTCCAGGAGCGAGTCTGTTGTCTGCCTAGAGATACGCAACTTGGAACACTAGGTCAGCCTTTTAGCCTAAAGGACGTTGTCTACGTTCCCATACAGCAGAGGGAGATGGTATAGTTGTTAAGGATTTCCCATTCAACGCCAAGGCAGGTTTTAACTGAGACTGACCTTTGCTAACCAATATCCAATATGGGGGAAGTCATGCCAATTTAGGGGCCCTCTCTTAGGGTTACTCTGGGGTGTAATAGCAATAAGTACTGATCAAAATGAATCTTTATTGGCAGTTGTGCACAGCATCACTTCAGTGTTAGAACTGAGATGTGAAAAGAAGTTATGCAGTTTCTTCCCCACACTCTTCTCGGGCAGCAGGCTTACTACAGCTGCATTCTATTCAACATTCCCATCCCTCTGTGCTTGGCACCTCCCTCTCTAACGGCTATTGCAGGTCCCATTATTTTGACTGGCTAACTGACTGCCCAACAAGTATGGTAAATTCTATTACTCTTTCAATTTGGCCTCTCTATCCCAGATCCAGCATTTTCAACATCACTCCATATTAGTTCTTCCAGAAAAATAGTTATAAAAAATGACACCAAAGTTAAATGAAATGAAAGCTATGATTTATTTGTAGTACAATAAGAATGCAAATTAACATTCCTAGTTATAACAATTTACGTAATATGCAAATTAGGTGCCCAGATTTGAGGGGCTGGAATATGGCAACCCATTTTCTCTGCCATGCCATCCTAATGACATGCAGTGTTTTGATGTTTACTCTCATAATGCCAGGGCATTCACAATGCCCCATCATACTAGGTTATTTGCTCTCTGATGTCATGTAATACTTATAGTGTTTTGCTGTTTAAGGCCATATTAAAGGGGGTGGAAGGGAATGATGGAAACTGAATGAGAATCACTGTTTTGGAAATGAGGATATGTTGTTCCAACAGAACTTGATAAGGAGGAAAATAAAGGCAAACACAAAGTCAGGGTGCTGGCAGGCAGGAAAGGCTTGGAAAAGGAAGTGTTTTAATTAGTTGGCAAATAAAGGTCTCACATATGCAAATTTGTAATCTTACTGCTTATAAAATACTGTAAATCCAATATGGTTTTTTGATGGTTGTTCATGAAACAAAAAGACCAGACACAAACCTGGGATTGATAAGAGCCAGGTTTATTTAACTTGACCTATTTAATGGTTGTGTTGGCCTAGAAATACGGCAAGAGGGGGAGCAGCCTGAAGCGAGTCCTGCTGAGGCCAAGTGTCCCACCCAGACAGCCTTTTCAGCCTTCCCTTGGGTGAACACACCTCAGCCCCAAGGGGAATCCAGATTGCTTTGGTTGCTTGGTAGTTTAGCATTACCAGACTCTTAGCACTCCTTTGGTGTAGGATAGGGGTTTGGAATCCTCTCTTTAAGGCCCGCATCCCAGGGGTTGGTGAAGGAGGCTACTGTTAGGTTAACCTGAGAATAAGGCTCTCACTTTTAGTGCCCTGCAGCTTGGGTGGGAGTTCCTGGGTTACCTTCCAAGATAGTGGACTGGGGAGCAACAAAAGCAATTTGAATTGCCCCTGGACTGAGGTGTTATCATCCATTGGTAGGCTGTGCAGGTTGTCATCTAGTGACCTGTTATCATCAACTGGACCTGTATCTTGTCCCCCACCCTCACCTCATGTCTTCAAGGCCAACACAATTTTAAATAGAAGAGGTCAAAATAAAGTGACCCTTAGTTAATCCAACTTTGCGTCTGGTCTCTTTATTCCATGGCTGAACATCAAAACCAAAGTATGGCAGCCAATAGCATATTTACCTCTCTAGCCTGTTGTGCTCTGTTCTATCTGTTAAGAAATAAAACAGAGAAGAAACTGTAGAATACAGCTGGCTAGATTGGCAAAAGACACTACAATAACTAGTTTTCAGGGAGTGGATTCTCCCTGAAATTTCTTATTGAAGAGTAATCATGGAACTAAGGTGAATTGGAACCAGTCATGTAGCAGAGCCCAGCCTTGAAGAGCTGAAACCTCAGAGACTCCCCTGTTCCCTCAGAATTCGACTGTAATTCTCACATAGGGAAAATGAATTTTACAAAGTAGAATGTATTATTGTAAACTATCCCTGTGATAATCCAACATATCTTGGGTTTCCTTGAACCTGAGTGGGCAAGACCCACTAGTTGTATAAAAGATCGGCTCCTGGTGAAAGTAAAAACTGCTAGAATTTAAAAAAAAATTCATTGATTGACTAGTTGATTAATTAATGTCTAACATGATAGCAAATTTGGCAGCACAGCTGTGGTGGAAGAGTGCAAGCCCCAACTGATTCTAGGTGGACAAATTTATTCCACTACCCAGAAATTGCCTATGGTGACCTGCTCTGAGGAGTCACTTGTTGTGTGTAGTAGTCCCCACAATGAGAATAATGGCCTTTGTATCTTTTGGGATTCTATAGTGACATGTGGGAGTGGGATTCTATGCTTCTGTAAGGCAAGGAGCTATGGCGATGGCAGCAATGCTGCTGGTAGGGTCTCCCATGTCAGACAGCCTTTTTCTGACAACCCAGACTATATGTTCTACACTTAGGCAGAAAAAATGGAATGCACAAATAAAGGATGGGGGAACATGTGACTGGATAACAGTATGTGTGAAAGGGATTTAGAAGTCTTGGTGGACCACAAGCTGAACATGAATCAGCAGTGTGATGCGGCAGCCAAAAGCCAACGTGATTCTTGGTTGCATCAACAGGAGTATGGTGTCTAGATCAAGATATAGTACCACTCTATTCTGCTCTGGAATACTGTGCCCAATTCTGGGCACCTCAATTCAAGAAGGATATTGACAAGCTGGAATGTGTCCAGAGGAGGGCAACCAAAATGGTGAAGGGTCTGGAAGCCATGCCCTATGAGGAATGGCTTAGGGAGCTGCATATGTTTAGTCTGCAGAAGAGAAGCTTAAGAGGGGACATGACAGCCATGTTTAAATATCTGAAGGGATGTCACGTCGAGGAGGGAGCGGGCTTGTTTTCCGCTGCTCCAGAGACTAGGACAAGGAGCAATGGATTCAAGCTGCAGGAAAGAAGATTCCACCTGAACCTCAGGAAGAACTTCCTGATGGTCAGAGCTGTTCGGCAGTGGAATATGCTGCCTTGGAATGTGATGTCGTCTCCTTCTTTGGAGGTTTTTAAGCAGAGGCTGGATGGCCATCTGTTGAGAATGCTTTGATGTGTGTTCCTGCATGGCAGGGTGTTGGACTTAGCACTTACTAAATACACAATAAAGAAGATATAGTAAGTACAACGTCTTAAACAGAACAATGATACTATATCAAAATCAAAAACAGAGGTGTTTTCCTATTTTAGAGAATGTAGCCGTTCACATAAACAGGAAAATTTCAGAATCTTTGCTGGATGAATATTAGATTAACGGCAGGCATGCTCCCGAGTTCTACAGCAAATTTTCTAAACTCAAAACCCAAACAAGACTGGAAATGGTCAGGAATTCACTGCCAATTCACTAAAAAGGGCTTCCTAAATATTTATTTTTTTATTTATCTTTTTAATTAAAAATTTACAACCATAAAATAATACATTCTTATCCAAACTATATAATATAGAACTGCCCTTACAATATCCTGCCTCACCCAATACATCAGATTTCTCCTTCCATATCATGGATTTTCACCAAATTTCATACTCATTTATCATTTTATCAAAGCCTGTTTTTTTTCCTTTTAATGATTTTCTACTTCCTACCTTATATCTAACTAACTTTTATACATGTAATTAAGTCTATATCATTTTATATTTCTTTTTTTATACATTAACTACAGTTTACCGTCTGTCCTTACTTTTAAGAAAATCTAGTGCCGGTTTCCATTATCTTTCAAACTGTTAAATTGAATTCCCTTTTATTGAGTTCAATAATTTTTCCATTTCCATCATTTCTATTATTTTAATTTTTGATTCCTCCCAATTATAATTCTATTTTATTTTTCCAATATTGTAAAAAGCAAACTCTTGCTGCAGTAACCAAATATAAAATTATCTTATTTTATTTCAGTTCCTTTTGGCTCCCAATAAGATTCAATAAATACATTTCTGTCAAATTTTAAACCTGTGAAGAGTGTTTGGCCATTTTCCAGGACCACCACATATACTAGAAGGCGCCTTTGTATTTTCACATTTCCATCACTTCTCTCTTTTTTTTTTTTTGCTGTTATTTTTGTCAGTTTCAATGGGGTCATGTACCAACAATGTGACATTTTATAAAAGTTTTGCTTCTAATTCATACTTAATGTAAATTTGATATCTATGTTCCAAGCTCTGTTCCATTTCTCCATTTCCAAAGTGATCCACTCTCTAATCCAATGTAAATTGCTTGCTTGAAAATATAACTTTAAATGGTGTCGGGGGTGGGGGAGTCCAAATCCTCTTCTTTGGTGTCTTGGATTATTTTCATTCTTATTCTCAGTATTTTTCCTGCTTAGATAAATTTTGAAATCTCTCTGTTCCACAGTATAAATGGGTTTTTCATTCATTATAACTGGGAGATCCTGGAATAGAAAGATGAATTTAGATAACATAACCATTTTAATTGTGTTTCTTCTTCCCATTAGATTTAAAGTTAAGTTTATTCTATTTTTGAAATTTGCTTCTAATTTTATTCTATGCCTTCTTCCCATTAGATTTGTTGTTGTTGTTGTTGTTGTTGTTGTTGTTGTTGTTGTTGTTGTGTTTATGCCCATGTATTTCAATTTTTTTCTATATGGAAGCCAGCTAATTCTTTTAATTCTTCTTCTTCATTTTTTGAACTATTCATAGTTAACAATGTTGTTATCTTTTATTGATCTTGAGGCCTGCTACTTGTCTATAATTCTTTAACAGTTCTAATAATTTTTATATGAAATTTTTTTGGTTCTTCTAAGGATATAACCAAATCATCAGCAAAAACTCTGAGTTTTGTTTCATTCTTTTTTATTTTCACTCCTCTTATTTGGTCTTCTTCCTGTATCTTCTTGTTTAAAACATATAAAGTCATAATGAAGAGAAGAGGCAATAAAGGACAGCCCTGTCTTACCCCTTTTGTTACTCCATAAGGATTTGGGTTTGTTTCTCCATATTCAATTAAACTTGCTCTTTAATTTTCATAAATCGAATTTATCCATTCTTTAAAATGTTTTCCCAGATCCATTTCTTCAATGATGCTCTTCATAAAGGCCCAGGAAACATTATCAAAAGCTTTCTCTGTGTCAAAAAAGACCATTGCAAATTTTTCCCAATTTTTTTCCTCATAATATTCTATGTAGTCCAAGATCTTTCTCACATTTTGTTCTATACTTCTTCAAGATAAGAATCATGATTGATCCCCATGCATTATTTCTTGTAAAATAACCTTGAATCTTTTTGCCATGATTGAAGAAAGGATCTTATAATCAGTATTTAGTAGTGAGATTGGCCTATAAATTTTAGTATCATTGGGGTCTCTTCTTTCTTTTGGAATTTATACAAAATTAGCTCACTCCATGTTCCTGGCTTCCTTGATCTATTATTTCTTTTACCATTGTATGCAATGGAATTAATTAATTCATCTTCAGATTTCTTGTAATACAGCATTGTGAAGCTTTTGGGACCTGGAGCCTTCCCTGGTTTTAATTTAATTGCCTCTACTACTTCATTGATAATTACTGGGCCACTAAGCAAATTTTTCATTTGGAATTTAATAATATTTTTTAAGTATTCAATTATTTTCTGTAATGGATAAGGAGAATCATTTTTTACTTTAACAATTTTGCATAATGTTTCTTAAAAATCTATTTTATCTCATCTTGCTTGGTATAGATACTTTTGCCATCTTTTATCTCCATTATAAGTTTTCTTTCCCTTCTTTTTTCTCAATTTATACACAAGCCATTTTCCCTCTTTGTTTGCATGTTCAAAGTGTTGGTATCTTAGATATTTTAAGTTCTTTTCTATTTCATCTGTTGTTAATTGACATATTTATTTTTGAAGTATTTTAACCTCACAACCATTTTCTTTTTTCTCAGGATTTTCCTTTAATTCTTGTTTTCTTTGAGGGTCCTCTATTAACTTTTGGATTTTTTTCCTTTTCTTCTTTTGTTCTGCTGATACTGTTGTTATAGAGAAAAAGCCTCTCATGAGCCTTACCTATATCCCATTATTATATTCAGCTTTGTTTCTTCCTTTGTATTTTCTTTAAAGAAAATTTTTAAAGTTTTTTACTTTCATCAGAATCTTTTCATCTTTCAAAATGTTTTAATTAAATCACCAGTTGTATTGTTTCTTTCTACTTCCAAAAACTAGGAAATTGTATCATGATCTGATATTATTTTAGGAAGAATCTGATTTTTTAAATTTGTCTTAGTATGTGTTTTGATGTCAAGATCATATCTACCCTTGCTAATGTATGATGAATTCCCAGGGGAAAAAGGTATATTTCTTGTCATTTTGATGCATTTGTCTCCAGGGATCAATTGAGGATAAATCATCCAGCATATCAAAGATTTTTGTAATTTCCTTTGTGTATTTCCTTGTTTTTCTTAGCAGTTTGTTGATCTGTATTTGTATCTAAGACTTAATTCCAATTTCCAGCTATAACCTCACTTTCATATTCACAGGCCAATATCATCTCATGTAGCTTCTTGTAAAATGCATTTTTATTTTCACAGGGTGCATAAATTCTCACCAATAGTATTGTCATTCCTTTAATTTGTACGTCTTTTCCAATTACTCTCCCTTCTCCATCTTTAAATATTTTTCTCACAGGAATTTTACTTTGCACATATATTACTCTGCCTCTCTTTTTGTTAATGAAAGATGATGTGAAACACTCCCCTAATTTTTTGTTTCTTAGAAATTTTTCATCATTTACTTTAATGTGAGTTTCTTGAAGACAAAATTATTTCAAATTTCAATTTCTTTAAATGATGGAAGATTTGCCTTCTTTTATATTGGGAATTCAATTCATGAATATTCCGAGAGATTATTTTTGTTTTAGTTCTTATTTTTATTTATTTACTCTGATGTTAATGCTAATAATTCTTCCTCATTCTGATCTGAAGTAGTATCTTTTTCTTCCATTTCTTCCTGTTCTTTTTCTTCTTCTGAATTCATGATTTTCCTTCTATCTTTCTTTCCTTGCAGTTTTCGTTTTTGTTTTCTCTTCTCCATAGTATTCTCATTTAAATTTTTGTTAAAGAATTATTTTGCTTCTTCTACTGATGTTATCTTAGTACTTTTCTATTTGTAATAAAAGAATGTTCCTCCCTTGAAATAAAATACAATTCCTTCCTTCTCAACTGCATCTAATGTTTATCCTTTGTAAATTTCTAGTTTGGAAGGAATATTCTCTTCTTTGTCTAAGAAGCTGGGCTGGGATATCTTTGTATCTTTGTATTTCACAATCATGATCAATTTTTCTTTGTAATTTTGTTCTATTATCCAATCTTTCATTTTTTTTCTCTTGTAAAATAGATGATTATCACCATTTCTGCACTACACTGCTATAGTGTTATAGAGTCCTGGGGTTTACAGTCTAGGGAGGGTCATTTAGAATTCTCAGCCAGAGAGCTTTTTATCCTTAGTAAACTACAAACCCAGAATTCCACAGGATGTAGAAATGGAATAATAACACTATAAGAGTATAGAGAGGTAATGGCATATATCTCTTGGGAGCTTTTTCTCTTTTGCTATTGGTGAGTCAACTCTAAACATATTGTCTATTTCCAACTCAAATTTCCCAATTCTTTGTCCAATAAACCTTTCTAATAGTTCAGTCACTCTTTTATAAAGATTTTCTTCTGATTGTTCCAGCAAATCCTTTCAATTTCAAGCATTTTATTCATTTGTCTTATTTCTGTTCTGCTTGCTTCTCTCTTTGCTGTTCCTTTTTCGGATTTTCTGTTTCTTTATCCAATTCTTGAGTTTTCTCTTGTAACTTTTCCACTTTTTTATTTATTAATGCAATGTTATCCATATGTTTTCTAAAGTTTTGATTTAGATTCTTGATTTTTCTTTTAAAATCTTGTTTTATTTCTACTCTAGTTCCTCTAAGTTCTTCCCTTATCTCACTTCTTAATTTTTGGATCTCTTCAAAAAATTTTAAACTTGGATCCATGTGGTTCAAACCCATCTCCGAGGAGGGTCTCCTTCCTTGTATTTGTGTTTGCATCTGGAGTTGTATAGACTTGTTTTGTCCTGATGTCGTTTTACGCCTTAAATTTTCATTTCAAATACTTAAAATTCTTATTTACTCTATTATTTCTTGCTTTGTTTTCCAGTACACTTATCCTTCAATTCAATATACTTAATTAATGCAGTAGAATATCACCTACTTCAATACAATTCCAATTCATTCATTAATATATACCAATCAATATATATCAATTAATAATTACCAATCAATATTTTGTTTTCTCCAAGAATTAAATGTTTGTGCAATTGCTTAATTAATTAAATCTATTATTTAACCAATAATTTCAATGCTTTCTATATAAATAATAATATATTTTAAATATATAAATTACATTGATTGCATTTATCACACAAAAGCTCTTATTTGATAATTAATAGAAAGAAAAGAATTAAATTAGTGGATTCTATCTAATTCATTTAAATAAATTTAACTCAACGTCCAAGTACGTTTTGCTTTTCAGTTCTTTCCTTTCTTCTTTTAAACTATAATTGCTTACTCTAAACACTAGCTTAATAATACTTATTTACTTACTTATTATCTAAATATTTTTATAATGAATTAATGGTTTAAACACTCCTTATCCCCTCTTCTTTCCTCTTCCTTGTCTGTTAAGTACTTTGTATACTTTATATACAAATGACTGCTTCCATTGTCTCTTTTTTTACTGTCTCACACCACTGTCGCTTTTCTACAATGGGCACTGTCACTTACCCCATTTCTTAACAGTTCTTAACACCTCTACAGCTGTCCTTATCTCTCTTACTGCTTTTAACTTCTCAACCTTCTCAGTCTTTATTCTTTTGCTACTCTGTTACTCTGAAGAAAACACACAGGTTTTTTCCATTACATTTAAGGCACAAGATGCTTAATTTATAACAGTTGCTGGAGTATAGTGGAATATGCTTCCTCGGAGTGTGGTGCAATCTCCTTCTTTGCAGGTTTTTAAGCAGAGGCTGGATGGCCATCTGTCGGGAATGCTTTGAGGGTGTTCTTCCATGGCAGGGGGTTGGACTGGATGGCCCGTGTGGTCTCTTCCAACTCTACATTTCTATGATTCTATGATTCTATGATATAATTTACAACTCACACTAATATATAGAGAGAGTATACACAAATGATGCCCATTGGCAGATTCTCCAAGTTTATACCTTATCCAAATTTTCAGTTTTTCCCAAGGCACTAACTTCACATGCTTTGACCAAAAACATTTCCACCTCTCCTGTTTCATCTTTATTTCAGTTTCTCTGAGCATCTTACTTAACATAGTACAGGTGCCTCTGGCTATTTCCCCCCACCCATTGTCTTTGATTCCTCTTCACTAGGCTGAGATCCCAGGCCCTTTCCTTTGACATTGTTAACTGCAGTCCCAATTCTGGTAATCTAAAACCCATACATAGTAAATCACTTGCTGATTGCTGTCACGTCTAAGTAAACAAAGCCTTGCCTGCCCTATCTGGCTAAATACCCATTTACAACTACCGTACAGATAACAAAGTTCTACATTGACCATTTGGTCATTAGTAACACATTTTGTCCATGCAAGTTTTATGTTACATCAATAGCATATTCCACAGACATGCATATTTGTGGATCATCCAGCCCATTCCCATGGCGTGGAGCACACCTGACTTGACAGCTGTCTTCTTCTCTCCATCACTGTCTCTCTCTGTCATCCTCTCTGTTTCTGTCCTTTTCTTCACCATCACGTGGCTCACTTTATTACTTTACTTTTTTCTCGCTGTCTTTCACAAGGTACTGCAAATTTTAAGCCTCCTGCATCAACTTTAGTCTGCCCTGGTCCCTCAGCTTTGATTCCTCTGTCTTCTACTTTTTATCGCTGTCTATTTCTTACTGCCTTCCAATTTTCCTCCCTCTCTGCTTGAACGTTTCTTGCTCTTGCTTTCTTCCAGTTCACCTCTCACTGCTGTCACTTGGTTTTCACTGCCATCTCACTGCTGCTTATTGTCCACCACTATTCTCAACACCATCTTCTACTGTAAATATCTCATCACCTATCTTCAGTCAACACTTCAATCTCTTGATTATCAATCAGTCCCTTAACAATGGCTTTCATTCCACACTCAATCCACTCTCAATTTCTAACATCAGCAGTTTTCTTCATCAATCTATTTAACACTCTAGTCCTTCAATCCTCGCAGCTTTCCAAATGTTCTTCAACTCAGTTTTGCAAGAATTCCTCTACAATGGCATTGTACCAGGGTTCCTGAATTTCCCTCCCCCGGTTTAGCCATGTGGGGTGGCAGCTCAGCTAAGGCTCCACAGAGAGGCTTTCACCAAGTTGTCTATGTGGCGTCATGTGACAATCCCTCCCCCACTGGTGCTTCTATGGCATATGGGATACCTGGGTCAGCAGTACTTCATGTGAAAAGGACTTGGGATCATTGTGGAGAATAAATCAAGCATAAGTTGCTAGTATTACTAGCCCTCACAACTCCTAGATCTGATATGGTTTAATTGGTGAAATAATTTAATTGGCAAAATACATTAATTAGCATTGGTATAAAATGGACCCTGAGTGATTGTAAGGCCAGGCTGGATGGAGGAAAAACATTGGCTGAACATGTGTGCTGCAAAGTAGGTCAAAAGATCCCTTCTAGGTGTAGCCAAAGTCACTGTCAGACTAATCAGCAGGTAACTCCAGAGACAATAGACTTAAGCTGAAGCTGTACTGTCTCTGATACCACACAATAGCAACAGGAAGTTCTCACCAGAATACTGATTGTTTCAGCCCTTCTTCCCAACACCAGGAAATTTTCCTGCACTGTTCCTTTACCTGTCCACCATTACAGATCTATTACTACAGCCATTAACTCTTTGTCATTTAACCCTGTTCAGACCCCATTGTCCATGATGCAACCTCCATTGTTTGCTCAGCCAGAGAGCCATTCACACCCATGGCCTCCAGGTAGATTTTGAGTATAAAAGCCCTCCATTTTGAGCAGTTTGATGCAGCATCTCACTTGATGACTGTTATGCTGTCGCTCTGATTTCTGAACAAGTGCTGTTATTAGGCATATGTCTAAGCCACATTGCAACTTTCATTGCTACTCTCCAGATTGGTAATCATCACCCATTCCTTAAAACTGTCATGCCCCTGCACCAGGACCCGGACAGGATTCTTCCAACAGTCACACCATGGAGGCATGAGAAGGACAGTACTTATTGCAGCCAGTGCAGGTGGAAAAGGGACAGCCCAGGGTTCTGACAGTGTTTATACAGGAAGAGTATGTTAATTAGGCCACAGCTGGGAAGAGATGTTGAGACTTTGAGAATTCTTGGAGAACAGAAGAAGTCCCAGCAGACAGGGGGAGGGCAAATGTTGTTCCCATCTTCAAAAAAGGAAAAAAAGCGGACACAAATAATTATCACCCAGTCAGCCTATGTCAATACCTGGGAAGATTTTAGAGAAGATAATTAAGCAGACAGTTTGTTACCACTTAGAAAGCAATGCCATGATCACTAAAATCAACATGAGTTTTTCAAAAACAAGTCATACCAGACTAATCTTATCTCTTTTTATGATAGAGTTACAAGCTTGATAAATGAATGGAATGTTGTGAATGTAGCATATCTTGATTTCAGTGAGGCTTTTGACAAAGTTCCCCATGATATGCTTGCAAAGAAGCTAGTAAAATGTGGAGTAGACAGGGCTATTGTTAGGTGGATTCTAATTGGTTGACTGGCCTAACCCAAAGGCTGCTAACCAATGGCTTCTCTTCTTCCTAGAGATAAGTGACTAGAGGGGTGCCACAGAGTTCTGTCCTGGGCCCAGAGCTATTCAACATTTTAATCTTGTCTTGGATGAAGGAATAGAGGACATGCTGATCAAATTTGCAGATGCTACCAAATTGGGAGGGATTGCTAATACCCCAGACAATAGGATCAAAATTCAAAATGATCTTAACAGATTGGAGACCTGGGCCTAGGTTAACAATATGACTTTCAACAGAGAGAAATGTAAGGTCCTACAACTTGGGCAGAAAAATCGAAATGCACAAATAGAGGATGGGAGGCCCCTGGCTGGAGGACAGTATGTGTGAAAGGGATCTAGAAGTCTTAGTAGACCACAAGGTGAACATGAATCAGCAATGTGATGCAGCAGTCAGGAAAGCCAACACAATTCTTGGTTGCATCAATAGGAGTATGGTGTCTACATGGAGGAAAGTAATAGTACTACTCTATCCTGCTTTGGTTAGACCTCATCTGGAATACTGCGTCCAGTACTGGGCACCTCATTTCAAGAAGAATATTGACAAGATGAAGCATGTCCAGAGGAGGGTGACCAAAATGATGAAGGGTCTGGAAGCCATCCTATGAGGAGGGGATTAGGGAGCTGGGTATTGTTACCCTGTAACTTGGGAGTCCTGGGAGGGATGCCAAAATGACCAAAACACACAACAAGATGGGGAAATTAGCTGGAGCACTCTCCTGGCTAGCGAGAGGCAGGGTAACTTTACCAGGGATATTTTGCCCAATGTATACAGTGTCAGGCCAGTGAGCAGACAGACAGTTCAAACTAACAACAATATTTATTAAACAATTATCAAGAAAAACACAGCCTCACTACTAAATAAGAAATGGAAAAGAGAGTTTTGGGGAATGGGTGATACGCCACCTTTCTCGTTGTCCTGAAGAAAGCCAATTGGAGAGAAGGAAACCCGGCATGGCAGCTGAGGGGAGCTCACAGAACAAAGCGGCTGCAAGGCGGGATAGCACTTTGGAGTGGTCCAAACGCAAGTCCGTTGAGCAGTCCGAAGAGCTCTCAGAACTGGGTTTTTTTATTAGGGGAAGGCATGACCGTAGGCTAGTCTGGTCTTGAGCGAAAACAATGAGTTTTGGGCTGGAGACAATGTCTCTGAAAGGTCAGAATTTACATGATTGAGTTATGGTCTGAATTGACAATAGTATGGCCAGTATGTAGATGTGGCTAGCTTGGCAGTTAAGCACTCAACTCACCAGGGTGCCCTCTCAGGGCAGAGGTCTCTTTGTTTTAATACACATCTGTAATGAAGGTGTTTGTTTCGGGAGGTCCCCTAAAGTAGATCTGGCAGTTTCTGGCTTGCCTTGATGTAAACAAATATGACTCAGCAGATAATAGCCATGCCTAGCTTCGTGCTTGTTTGGTGGCCTCACAAACACTTGGCTGGTGTTGGAGCAGGGCCGAATTATGATACCAAAATGATATCGAAAGGTTATCAAAGTACAGGCCAGTTCACGGTGGTAACAGTATGTTTAGTCTGCAGAAGAGAAGGTTAAGAGGGGACGTGATAGCCATGTTTAAATATTTGAAGGGATGTCATGTCAAGGAGGGAGTGGGATTGTTTTCCACTGCTCCAGAAACTAGAACAAGGAGCAATGGATTCAAACTACAGGAAAAAAGATTCCACCTAAACCTCAGGAAAAGGTTCCTGAAGATCAGAGCTGTTTGTTAGTGGAATCTGCTGCCTCAGAGTGTTCTGGAGTCTCCTTCTTTGGAGGTTTTTTGCAGGTTTTTAAAAAGAGGCTGAATGGGAGTGCTTTGATGTGTGTTCCTGTATGGCAGGGGGTTGAACTGAATGGACCCTGTGATCTCTTCCAACTCTATGATTCTACGACTATATAACCAGAGGCCAGAAAGGCAGAAAATTGCTGGAACCTACTGACTCCATTAGTGGTGACAGCCTTACCAGCTCTGTTATCCTGTTAACTGGGGGTCCCAAATAACCAAACACAATAACATAAGATGAGGAAATTAACTGGAGCGCTCACTTTAAGCTAACGAGAGGCAGGGTAACTTTAGCAGGGATCTTGTAACCCTATGTATACGGGGTCAGGTCAGTCAGGCAGTCAGACAGGTTAAAATAGCAAAATTGATGCTTTATTAAAGACAGACAACACAATCACACAGCTAACCGAGAAATAAGAAATGAGAGTTTTCAGAGGAAATGGGTGATACGACACTTTTTCTCGTAGTCCTGAAGAAGCTGGAGATGATAGTGAGGAAACTCAGCGTGCTGGCCGAGGGGAGTTTGCTTGACAGAGTGGCAGCAAGGCTGGATGGAAGTCCGGAGCGATCCGAGGAAGCTCTCGGAACTGGGGGTTTATATAGGGAAAGTATGACCATGGGCTAGTCTGTACTTGGGAGAGAACAATGAGGTCTGGGCGTGAGACAATGTCTCCGAAAGGTCAGAATTTAACATGATTGAGTTAAGTTTGAATTGACAATGGAATGACCAGTATGCAGATGCAGCTTGCCTGGGCAGTGGAGTGCCCAGCTCACGAGGGTGCCTGCTTGGGGCAGGGGGCTCTTTGTATTCGCGTGCATCCTTAATGAAGTGTTTGTTTTGGGAGGTCTCCTAAAGCAAGATCTGGCTGTGTCTGGCTTGCTTAGGTGGAGAAAGGAACGTTTCAGCAATTAATAGCCATGTCTAGCTCCGTGCTTGTTCGGGGGCCTCACAAACACTTGGCTGAGGGTGGCAAAATGTGGCTGAATTGTGATATCAAAATGATATCTGACATCTACCAAAGTTCATGGTGATAACAGCTCCTGTATTCCTTCTTCATGCTCCTTGGACCTTGAACCTTTCCCTGGACTGTAGGTTGTACTTTTGGCCTTCCTCTCTGGATTCCTCGTAAATCTGGTAAATTTGAACTCAGTTGCTCTAAGCTTCCTACGAACGAAGGCAAATGCTATCTCAATCAAAGCATAGGTTCCAAGTCAAGGAAAGTGATAGTCCCACTATGATCTGTACTGGTGAAGCCTGATCTGGAGTACTGCGTTCAGTTTTGGCCACCTCATTTTAAGAAAGATATAGGCAAGTTGGAGTCAGTTCAGAGAAAGACAATGGGAATGACAAGAGGTATGGAGAACAAAACATATGAGAAGTTGAAGGAGCTGGAGATGTTCAGCATGGTGAAGAGAAAACTGAGGAGGTGATATGATTGAACTGTTAAATACCTCAAGGGCTAGGTGCAGGCTTATTCTTTCCAGCCTCATAGAAATAGGTTTAATGGATTTAAGTTACAGGAAGGTAGATTTTGATTGAACATTAAAAGGAACTTCTTTACAGTGAAAGCAGATAAGCAGTGGAACCAATTGCCTAGAAAGGTGGTAGAGTCTCCTTCCCTCAGAGTCTTCCAAAAGAAACTGGCCAGCTACTTGCTGGAAATGTTCTAGCTGGAGATCTTACGTGAGCAGCAGGTTGAACCAGATGGCCCATGTGGCCCAGATGGCCCATGTGGCCCAGATGGCCCATGTGGCCAGACGAACCATATGGCATGGTTCTGTGATTTAAGAACACGCACAGAAATTCTCCTACAGTATTCACAGGTTGGAACAGCGCTGACTGTCCAACCTGTGAATACTCTCAAAGTGATATTGCACTATTATGCAATGTCTGTAAATGCTTTAGAAAAACCAAACCCCACTTAAAAGAAAGAAAGAAAGAAAGAGAAGAAGCAAAGTTCAAAATTACCTAGGTTTCATCTAAGTCTTTCACAGTGACACAATGGACAATCATAGAATCATAGAATCATAGAAATGTAGAGTTGGAAGAGACCACATCCAGTCCAACCCCCTGCCATGCAGAAACACCCTCAAAGCACTCCCGACAGATGGCCATCTAGCCTCTGCTTAAAAACCCCCAAAGAAGGAGACTCCACCACACTCTGAGGCAGCATATTCCACTGCCAGACAGCCCTGACCGTCAGGAAGTTCTTCCTGAGGTTCAGGTGGAATCTCCTTTCCTGCAGCTTGAATCCATTGCTCCTTGTCCTGGTCTCTGGAGCAGCAGAAAACAAGCCCTCTCCTTCCTCTACATGGCATCCCTTCAAATATTTAAACATGGCTATCATGTCCCCTCTTAACCTTCTCTTCTGCAGACTAAACATACCCAGCTCTCTAAGTCTATCCTCATAGGGCATGGCTTCCAGGCCCCTCACCATTTTGGTCGCCTTCCTCTGGACTTGCTCCAGCTTGACCATGTCCTTCTTGAATTGGGGTGCCCAGAACTGGACACAGTATTCAAGATGAGGTCTAACCAAAGTAGAGTAGAGTGATACCAGTACTTCCCTCGATCTAGACACCATAGTTCTATTGATGCAGCCAAGAATTTCATTGGCTTTCTTGGCTGCCGCATCACACTGCTGACTCATGTTCAGCTTGTGGTCTATAAAGACTCCTAGATACCTTTCACACATACTGTTATCCAGCCACTTGTCCCCATGTCTCTGGCTCCTAGCACCCTTGCTCTGTCAGCCTAGATGAGAGGCAAAATCAAAAACCCCACAAATGTTTCAAGTACAGATATTTGCAAGCTTGCAAATAATTTGATGAAAATTCATCAATACTTATAGACCTACCTCTTTCTGCAAATAATAAAACTGAGCTTTTTGGAGCTCCCCATCAGTAAGAGCTATAATCACCTTACAGGAAGTCCCTATCTTTTGACATCCTGTCATCAGACAATTTGGTCTTTCAGTGCTTCCAAATTAAGGACAAGTTCCATTAATTTGGTGAGGATTCTGCTCTTTCATCAGTTCTTCTTGCCTACAGAAGCTTGCATAGGACCTGAGGCACACACATGCTACTTGCAAAGCAAGCTGGGGAGGGGGAAGCACCAAGTCAGCTGAGAGGCTTTACAAGCAGTGAGCACACAGTCAGTCCCAAGTGAGCTTTTGTAAGTCCTTCGTGCTCCCTATAGCATAGTACATCAGTTGTGCTTTTCAACCAATTCTGTTTTCTGATAGTGCTATGGTCCCTAATCTGTCTACGGGGAAGCCTGTAGGTGCCTGAACTCAGGATATCATATTGGCAGGATATCCTATGGTCCCTAATCTGTCTACAGGGGTAGTCTGTAGGTGCCTGGACTCCTGCCAATGTAATATCCTACATTATGGGTAGCTAATACAGCAACACAAAGTTTGTCTAAGATTTTAGGATCAAAAAGAGAGTGTTTATCAATGTAACTATATCTCCCAAGCCACAATAATTTAGCATCAGCCCAACACAATGCTTTGAACGTTATGCTGCAGATATTCCCAGGTTGCAAAAGAAGAGGACTAAGGTTGAAAGACTGAGGAAAAGAATAATTCATGGAAATTAAGGTATATGCGCTCAATACTGCAAGGTTTATCTCTGCAATACTACAGAATACCATCTTAACATGGTATGAAGAGAGAGCAGAAGGTGAGCTGCGTCTGAGAAGACATCTTGACCGGGTGTCTTTTACAAGCTTCTGGGGCTGAGTTTGATTGTTTGTTTGTTCATTTGTCTGTTTTCTCAGGCCGTGTGCACTCCTTGAGCACATGGTCTAACTGACTAGCTAGGGGGAGGAGCAACAGCCATTAGTCCTAGCTGACTCGATGATGAGCTAGGGGGAGGAGCTAGTAGCTCTTTATCTCTGCTCCCAGTAGTGCATGCCAAAGGTGTGCACACTTTTACATTTACCACCTAACCTTAGCAAGACTTAATTGCTTCTTCCTTGAAGCCATCCAGACTCAATCTACCTGTCCACGACATCTAAGTAGGGTTGGCACCCTGAGGGAATAACTATAAGCTCTATATAATTGCACCCTCTCTCTTGATAGGTTGACAATACGGACTTTGTAAACAGGAGGTTGACATAGATTTTACTAGGGGACTTTAAAGGCAAAGCCCAGTTTTACCTGTTTCAATTTAACTATCTAGATTATCAGGTATGGAGGGGGAGGGAGCAGCTGTGGTCATTTGCCACAGCTGTGGCATGTTTCTTTTCCTGCTGCAAGGCATCCTTGGGTACACTTGCAGCAAATGCAAGCTGGTCGCCCTCATGGAGGAGAAGGTTCAACAGCTGGAGGCACTGTTACTGCAGTTCCTAAGCAGCACTTGGAGTGACATTAGATATCACTTTGATATCAATAATTTGGCCTTCCTTACCCATTCCTTCCCACGTGCTTGCGAGGCCCCTGGACAAGCACGCAAACAGGCTCAGTCGCTAATTGCTAGAATATTCAAAACAAATACAGGCTGGCCAGAAATAGCCAAAGTGCCACTTCAGGAGACCTCACAGCAAGTACCCTCATCAGGTATGCATGCTACATGCAAAGAACTCCTGCTCCAAGCAGGCAGCTTGATTAGAAGAATCCTCATCTGTCAAGTACTCTGCATTTGCATACTGTCTACTCCATTGTCAATTTGGACCTCACTCAACCATGCTAAATTCTGATCTTCCGGAGGCTTTGTCTCCAGCCCGAAACTCATTGTTTTCCCCAAGTACGGACTAGCCTGTGGCCACATTTTCCCCTTTAAAAACCCCTGACTTTGTGAGCTTCCTTGGATCGCTCCCAATTCACATCCAGCCTTGCTGCCACTTTGCTTGGCGAGCCTTCCCCTCAGTCCCACATGCTAAGACCCGGACTTCAGGACAGGTGTAGTTTTAGCCAAATCAACAACTCCTCTAAAAATCCCTCTATCCCACTCCAACCTTTATTTCTTTAGTTCTCTGCGTGAGTGTGTTACATACACTGTTTGATTGTATTTTAATAAAAACCACAATTATTATTTCAATTCTGCTTGCTTCTTGACTTGGCCTGACCCATAGACATTGGGTGAAAGATCTCGCTCCATTGCCCTGCCTCTCGTATTGCTAGTTTGTGCTCTTGGTTAATTTTCCCCAAATTGAAAGCGCATTTAGGTGTCCCTCCCGGGACCCCCAGAAAACAAGGTAACAGCACGCATTTCAAATCTTCGCATTATTGGGCAGGAAGAAGAATTCTTGGATAGGGCTGAGAGGACCTTTTTGAAGACAGAATGCATGGAGGATCTAGTGGACAAAGAAGCCGGTTCATGAAACAGGGAGATGGACACTTGGAGGAATGTGACACGCAGGAGTAGAAAGCCTGCCAGAAATAGTGGAAGCGGGGTGAATGTTTAGCAAACAGACACCACCAAGCAGGCTGGACAAATGCCTCTTCACCGCTCTAGCCAGGAGGAAAAACCACTCCACACCGCAATTAAGGAAAAACAAAGAGACAGATTTATTGCGGGCAGTAAAACGGACAAAGACCAGAGATAGTTAGCCTCGTCCCAAAAACAAAAAACACACAGAAGCAGTGGCAGCATGAGGAAGACAGAGAGAGAGAGAGTGTACAACGTGGCTCTCTTATATATACATATTTGCAGCAGGTCCATCCCATATTCAGTAGACACAACATTAGACCATTAGACTACCTCATGCACAGACGCAGCTGTGCGACCTTTGCCCAATACACACTGCACAAGGACAAGGCCACGAAATGAAACAGCGCAGCAACAAGTATGACATCCATATTACTCAACACTCCTCTACTTGTTGTGCAGCTTCTCCCTCAACTGCAGGACCCATCACTCCTAGTCTGCTGAGGAACTGTTTGTGTATTGTGGCAGTTAGAAGTTTTGTGAACAGATCTGCTACATTCTCCTCCGAGGACACATATGTGAGTGCTATCTTTTTATTTCGCACATTCTCCCTGACATTCCTGAACTGAATACGTGTTTTGTCCTCATTTTCACTCCCTCTGATATGGCCATGTGTATGCACGCCTGGGAGTCACAGAAGGCCTGTATTGGTTCCTTTACCGGTACACTCATGTCTTTGAGGAGTTGCACAAACCATACTGTTTCCTTGCATAGGGCAGATAGACTGGCAAACTCTGCCTCTGCGGTTGAGACTGCAACAAAACCTTGTTTCCTGGTTCTCCAGTCTACCATTGTGCCACTGTACTTTATTACATATCCAGAAGTGCTCTTTCGGTCTGTCACATCCTCAGCGAAGTCACTATCTGAGTAGCATGTAAGTTCTGTCTTGTGCTCAGGTCTTATGTGAAAGCAATGATCTACAGTGCCTTTTAGGTATCTGAGTACTCTTTTTACCCCTTGCCAGTGATAACGTGTGGGTGCAGCACTCGCTCTGCCCAGAATGTTGACACTTAGGGCTATGTCTGGTCTAGTGATTTCTGCAAGGTACAAGAGACTTCCAATAATGGACTGGTACAGATGTTTGTCTGGGAATGAATTCCCCTTCAACATTTTTCAGAAAACCAGGCACCATGGGGGTTTGAACACTCTTGCACTCAGTCATACTGCACTTCTGCAGCAGGTTTAAGGCCTTTTGTTTCTGACACAGCAAGAACCCATTTCTGTTTCTTTGAACCTCAACTCCTAGATAGTTTTGTACTGGACCCAGATTTTTGACTTTAAACTGCTTTCCAAGCTCACATTCAAAAGTTTGTATCTGTCTTTTGGTGTTGCAGATTAAGCATAGATCATCCACATAAGCAAGGAGGATTTCCAGACTCTCACCTGTTCCCCGGATGTATACAACATTCTGCAACACTTTGTTTAAACTCGCATTCTTGTAACCTTTTGTCTAGACAAACACTCCAACACCGGGCTGCCTGTCATAGCCCGTAAAGTGATTGTCGCAAAACCCAGACTTGCTCCCCTTTCCCTTTCACCACAAAGCCATCCGGTTGTGTCATGTACACATCCTCTTGCAACTCTGCATTCAGATAGGCAGTGGTTATATCAAAGTGTGTTACCAGAGCGTTTCTTTGAGCTGCTATTGCAAGAGCTACCCTTACTGACTGCATTCTTACAGTGGGACTGAAGGTTTCGTCATAGGATAGTTCGCTTTGTTTGTACCTGCGCGCCACGAGGCGAGTTTTGTATTTCACCTGCCCTTCAGCATTTGTTTTCACTTTGTAAACCCACCTGCAGTCGATTGGTTTCACACCTTTTGGCAAGTCACATAAGGAGTACACATTGTGCTGCACAATCAAATACATTTCCTCTTGCATTGCATCCCACCAGGGCTGGGCTTGGCAAGCAGACATTTCCTTCACCTCTGCAAAACTGCTCGGTTCACAAATGATCTGACACACACGCACCAGAGAAGACTGCGGTGTGAACCTTTTAGGAAGGATACCTTTTGTTTCCCTGCTCGACCGTCTTGGACGTGCCCGTTCTGGAGAGGGCTCGGCACTCCCCTCGGCACTCTGAGACCTTTTTACAGCAAGCTTTTGTTCTCTCTCCTCTGTCTGCGGCTGTGGTGCTTCCCTCACAGTCCTCCCTCTTTGAACTTCTCCCTCCTCAGTCTTAACCCTTGAGGAACTGGGAGCGGAGGCTGAGGGCTGTTCTGGTTGTGAGACGGGCAGACCAGAGACAGGGAGATGAACTTCTGACACTGCCTGAACACGAGTCCAGTTCCAGTGCTCCTCAAAGGTAGCATTTCTGGACACAACACAGCTGGTGCCACCTTTGTAAAAACGGTACCCTTTGCAGTTGTCTTCATACTCAACAAACCTCATGTGCTGAGCTTTGGGATCACCCTTTTTTCTTTGGCTCTTGGGAATATGCACCCAGGCAAAGCAGCCAAAAACTTTTAGATGTGCCAAAGAGGGCTGCTTGCCAAACAAACACTCATAGGATGTGGTCTGCACTACTGAGCTCCACAACCTATTATGGTTGTGGAAGCGGTCAGAACTGCTTCACCCCAGAAACTCAGAGGAAGGTCTGCATCTGCAAGCAGACTATGCATGAGTGTTTGGAGAACACCAGCATCACGTTCAGCTACCCCATTCTGGAAAGGGGAATTAGCAGCAGTCGGTCTATGCAGAATACCTTTTTTGTTCAGCCAGCGTTGCACACCCTCAGAGAGGAACTCACCTCCTCTGTCGGATTGCAATCATTTTGGGGAGTGGCCAAACTGCCTTTCTACAAGAGCATGCCAATTTTTGAGGACTTGGCAGACCTCAGACTTCTGCTTCATCAGGTAACAAAACGTGTACCTGGTGAGGTCGTCGACTAGAATGAGAAAGAATCTGAAGCCCCCTAGGGACGGTTTGCTGATTGGACTGACCACGTCACAGTGTACCAGCTGGAATGGCTCAGTTGGCACATGTGTACTCGTTTTAGGGATAGGCAGCTGTTTGGACTTGGTTTGTTTACAAATGGCACAGTCCAGGAACACATTACAAGGCTTCAAGGAACACCCTTTACAACAGCTTGCCACCTTCTTAAGCACAGGAAAACTTGCATGCGCTAATCTTCGATGTAGCAGATGCAAGCACCCATCGTGGGTTGGCTTATTGCTAAAAACACTACAAGCATTGTGTTGTGGCACAAGCACATACAGCCTATCCTTCCTGGAAGCCACAGCACACACATTCCCATTTTTCAGCACTTTCCCTTGCTTCCCAGAAAACATGACCTCAAAACCTGAGTCTGTCAGTTCACCCACAGAGAGGAGACAGAAGTCAAGGGAAGGCACATACAGAACATTGGCAAGAGACATCCCAAAAGCAGGGACAAACGCACTACCTACACCACGCACTTGGGCTTTAGTGCCATCTGCCAAAGTCACTGTGGAGATACTTGCATGAGACAATGAGTCAAACACAGCTTCAGTATTGACCAAATGCAACCACAAGCAACCACACGGAGTCATCTGGATTCCAGGAGCTGTCAGCAACGGCGCAGTCTGTAGCAACAGCAACCGGTGGGGGATTCCTGCGACCTCTGGCACTCCTTCCATGACCTCCGGCACCTCTGGCACTCTACTCCCTGCTCTGTCTCAGCAACGGACAATCACGCCTGAGATGAGAAGCAGACCCACAACAGAAGCACCTCCGGACAGCGTGGGCTCTGACTAGCCCCTCCTGCCTGCCTTCACCAGCCTGTGAAGCATTCCTCCTGGAGTTGGACTCTGCAGCTGCCGGCGCTGTACACATGGGCGTCTCCACACTCCTCGCTCTCTTGTCTTCCTCCTCCATCAGCCTAGCTGTTACCAGGGACACAGTAAGCTCTCTCTCTGGGACAGGCTGCAGTGATGAGACTACCAAACTCCAACTGGAATCTAGAGAATTCAAAATGCAGAACACCTTGTCACCTTCGTCCAGCACCTTTCCTCTTTCCCGGAGGGCTGCAAACAAGGTGGACAATTCTGCCAGGTGTTGTCTCACAGGAACGCCAGGTAATAGCTTCAGGTTGTACAGTCTCGAGTACAGGGAATGTCTAACAGCGGCTGATGGACACACCTACACGTCTCTTAAAGCTGTCCAGCAGGCACGGGGCGTCTGCAGCTCCCAGATAAGCGGTAGCTGGTCATCCTCTACTGACAGGAAGAGGAGAGACATGGCTTGGCTTGTTACCTTGGCTGCCTCACCTCGGTCAGTCGGGAGCCCAAGGGGATCTGTGAACGCACCCCAGATGCCTTCGCCTTGTAGGAAATGCTGCATCTTCACTGACCAGGTCAAATAATTCAAGCCATTCAGCCTCGTGAGAGGCAGGCTACTTGGCACAGAGTAAGACATGTCACCACAAAAAGAAAAAAAACCTCACCAGCCGGCCAGACCTATGCAAAACAAAAACCTGCTTCAAGACAAAACAGTGGCGTCTCCTGGCATTCAATTAGCGCAGCGGAAGCATGCGAAAGGGCACCATAACCTGTCAGAAATAGTGGAAGCGGGGTGAATGTTTAGCAAACAGACACCACTAAGCAGGCTGGACAAACGCCTCTTCACCGCTCTAGCCAGGAGGAAAAACCACTCCACACCGCAATTAAGGAAAAACAAAGAGACAGATTTATTGCGGGCAGTAAAACGGACAGAGACCAGAGATAGTTAGCCTCATCTCAAAAACAAAAAACACACAGAAGCAGTGGCAGCGTGAGGAAGACAGACAGAGAGAGAGAGGGTACAACGTGGCTCTCTTATATATACATATTTGCAGCAGGTCCATCCCATATTCAGTAGACACAACATTAGACCATTAGACTACCTCATGCACAGATGCAGCTGTGCGACCTTTGCCCTATACACACTGCACAAGGACAAGGCCACGAAGGGAGACAGCGCAGCAACAAGTATGACATCTATATTACTCAACAAAGCCAAGGTGCCATACAGAGACTCTTGAGCTGCAGAATCACTTCCAAGTTCTTGACTTTATTAATGATAAAGTGGAACAGCAGGAAGAGGTCATGGAACGTCATCTGGAGCAAATCGAACATCAGCAACAGGAACCCCAACACCAGGAGAACAGCGTCCAACATCATCAGCACCAACACTCTCAGGACGAACAGAAAGTTCAGGAGGATGTGAGAGAATCTACTCGTCGAGTAACCCTGGACAAGCCTCAGAGAAAACAAGTTCTAATGGTTGGGGACTCTTTGCTGAGAGGAATGGAACCGATCATTTGCAACCCAGACAGAATCAATTGTGAGGTGTGCTGTCTCCCTGGAGCCAAAATCAATGACATAATGGAGAGGCTAACTAGACTGGTCAAGCCCACTGACTGTAACCCCCTCTTTTTGGTTCACTTCAGAACCAGTGACACAGCAAGGCACAGCTTTCACCACATCACGAAGGATTACGAGCGTATGGGTAGGAAGCTGAAAGACCTTCATGCGCAGGTTGTCATTTCGTCTCTCCTCCTCGTGGAAGGACATGGCCCACGAAGAAGAATAGTGGAGATCAACAACTGGCTCTGAAGATGGTGCTGCCAGGAGCAATTTGGATTTTTGGATCATGGCCTCCATTTCCACGAAGATGGTCTTCTGGCAAGGGATGGCCTGCACCTCACAACTGTCGGCCGGAATGTTTTTAGTAACAGTCTCGCAAAATGGATCAAGAGGTCTTTAAACTGAGGTTGACTGGAGAGGGGGACAGTATTATTCTGGGAAAAGATTCAGTGAGTACTGTGAAAAATAGCTCACATGATATAGATAGGGCAGGCCAAGTAGAACTAGAGACCAACAGGGAGAGGGAAAATAACTTTAGTACAGAAATTCCACAAAGGGCACATTGTCTCAAGTGTCTACACTAATGCACAGAGCATCTGGAATAAGCAAGAAGAACTCCAACTCATAGTACAACAAAGTAAATATGATTTAATAGGCATCACTGAAACTTGGTGGGATGAATCTCGTGATTGGAATGTAGGAATCTATTTCAGAGAAATAGACCAAACAAGAGAGGAGGAGGAGTAGCCTTATATGTCAAGGATGTTTTCACCTGTGAAGAGATCCATGACTTAAATCTAGGAAGCGAAGTCGAGAGTATCTGGGTGAGAATTAAGGGCATGAGAAACAATAGGGATGTGATTGTGGGGGTTTGCTACAGGCCTCCGGGCCAGCTCGAGGACTTGGATGAGGCCTCCCTGGAGCAGACGACCACACATTCAAAAAGGAGAGATGTAGTAGTAATTGGAGATTTCAATTATCCTGATATTTATTGGTAGTCAAATTCTGCAAAGACCACAAGATCCAACAGGTTCCTCGCTTGCCTTGCAGACAATTTCATGGTCCAGAAGGTGGAAGAGGTGACAAGGGGATTGACTATTTTAAATCTGATCCTGACCAACAGGGATGACCTAGTTAATGAGGCGGAGGTGGTGGGATCCTTAGGAGGGAGTGACCATGCTCTTTTGGAGTTTGTCATTCAGTGAGAAGGAGAAGCCAAGTGTAGCCAGGCACGCATCCTAAACTTTAAGAAAGCTGATTTCTGTAAACTTAGGGAGTTACTTGCTGAAATCCCATGGTCAAGAATACTAAAAGAGGAGGGGGTTCATGACGGATGGGAGTTTCTTAAAAGTGAGATACTGAAGGCGCAATTGAAAACTGTGCCAATAGGGAGATAAAATGGCAGGTGTCTAAAGAAACCGGAATGGTTGACTGAAGAACTCTCAGCTGAGCTCAATGTTAAAAGAAACATGTACAGGAAATGAAAAAAAAATGGTGAACCCACCCAAGAGGAATTCAAGCAAATAGCAAGGATATATATGTGGGGAGAAGGTGAGAAAAGCTAAAGTGCAGAATGAACTCAGGCTTGCCAGAGACATCAAAAACAATAAAAAGGGCTTTTTTAGATATGTTCGCAGCAAAAGGAAAAACAAGGAAATGATAGGATCACTGCGCGGAGAAGGTGACCAATTAAAAACGGGGGGAAGTGACAAGGTAGAACTACTCCATACCTTGTTTGCCTCAGTTTTCTCCCAGAAGGATAGAAGTACCCAACCTGGGGCGTGGGGAGCAGGTGAGGAAGCAAGGGAAATGCAGCACAGAATAAGCAGAGTAGTAGTACAGGAATATCCGGCTAAATAAGATGAATTCAAGTCCCCAAGGCCAGATGAATTACATCCAAGGATATTAAAAGAACTGGCAGAAGTCATTTCTGAACCACTTGCAATAATCATTCAAAACTCTTGGAGAACAGGAGAAATCCCAGCAGACTGGAGGAGGGCAAATGTCATCCCCATCTTCAAGAAGGGTAAAAAAGAGGATCCTAATAACTATCGCCCAGTCAGCCTGACATCAATACCAGGAAAGATCAATACCAGGAAAGATCCTGAGCAGTCAGTTTGTAATTACTTAGAAAGCAATGCTGTCAACATGGATTTTTAAGAAATAAGTCATGCCAGACTAATCTTATCTCTTTTTATGATAGGGTTACAAGCTTGATAGATGAAGGGAATGCTGTAGATGTAGCATATCTTGACCTCAGTACGGCCTTATTCCTTATTCGTGACATTCTTGCAAAGAAGCTAGTAAAATGCAGGCTGGACAGGGCTACTGTGAGGTAGATTTGTAATTGGTTGACCGACCGAACCCAAAGGATTCTCACCAATTGCTGCTTTTCATCCTGGAGAGAAGTGACTAGTGGGGTGCCACAGGGTTCTGTCCTGGGCCCAGTGCTATTCAACATCTTCATCAATGACTTGGATGAAGGAGTGGAGGGCATGCTGATCAAATCAGCAGATGACACCAAATTGGGAGGAGTTGGTAGTACACCAGAGGGCAGGATCAAATTTCAAAATGACCTTCACAGATTGGAGAGCTGGGCCAAAGCTAACGAAATGAATTTCAACAGAGACAAATGTAAGGTCTTAGGCAGAAAAAATGGAATGTACAAATATAGAATGGGGGACACATGGCTGGATAGCAGTACGTTTGAAAGGGATCTATAAGTCTTGGTAGATCAGAAGCTGAACATGAGTAAGCAGTGTGATGCAGCAGCCAAGAAAGCCAACACGATTCTTAGTTGCATCAGTAGGAGTATGGTGTCCACATCGAGGGAGGTAATGGTACCACTCTATTCTGCATTGGTTAGGCCTCATTTGGAATACTGTGTCCAGTTCTGGGCACCTAAATTCAAGGAGGATATTGACAAGCTGGAATGTGTCCAGAGGAGAGCGACCAAAATAGTGAAGAGTCTGGAAGTCATACCCTATGAAGAACAGCTTGGGGAGCTGGTTATGTTTAGTCTGCAGAAGAGAAGGTTAAAAGGGGACATGATAGCCATGTTAAATATTTGAAGGGATGTCATGTTGAGGAGGGAGCTTGTTCTCTGCCATTCCAGAGACTAGGACAAGGAGCAATGGATTCAAGCTGCAAGAAAGAAGATTCTATTTGAACCTCAGGAAGAACTTTCTGACAGTCAGAGCTGTCTGGCAGTGGAATATGCTGTGACCACCGTCACAGTTAATGTGCGGCTGGGTCCCTGAAGGACGATGTGGCACCAGAATGTCTGCATGGAGGGGTAGGCAGCAGCCCAAGTCTCCTCCAAGTATGCACAAAGGGGTAGAGTGGTTGTTAACGGGCCAGGGGCAGGAGTTTTGCTGGCAGCACAAAGGTGCATGGCCGAAATCTCAGCTGGTCCCGGATCTAACTGCCATAGAACCCCATTTGCGTAGTCCACCATGAGCTTGTTTCCCTGGAGGAAGCCGATGCCCAAAAGGCCGTCATCTTCACCCCGGTTCTCGCAAGCCCACAACTGGAAACGGAATGTTTCTATGGACATCGGGATGTTCGTCGAAGCTCGGGCTTGGTGACCCCCCCCATATGCAGAAAGTTGGACATGTTCAGGAGTAGGTTCACCATGTCTAACCAATTTGGGGTGCAGTACATTCAGTGCCACACCAGAGTCCACAAGAAGGGTGGCAGGAGTCTTTTCCCTCTCGGTCCCAATGCCTGCCTTCACCCAGAACCTTCCCCACTTGTCTGGTTTCAACTTAGCCACAACATTGCGGGGAAGCTTCCTGGACTGAGGGCACCCCTATTCTTGCAGACCTAGGTTCGGGTAGTATCAGCTGGAGGAGGGCTGTTGGTCACGGTGCTGACCAGCTGTTTACCTCCCACCTGAAGCCGCTTCTCCAGAGCTTCCAAAAGCTCTGACATTGGACTCTTGTTGAACTGGCTCATGTCCAGTCCGAACCTACATAGCATGCCCCATATTCTTACTCTATCAGAAGAGTACATCTGGACTGTGGGATCATACCCGCCAGACGTCTCTCTGGGAAAGCCTGAGTCAGAGGGCTGTTTGGGGGCAGTTGGCTGCTGTGGGGGACTCCCTGCCTTGCTGGGTTGGTTGTGGGGGTCCTGTCCCTGCCACTACCTGTTGTCCTGTCTGGGAGCTGGGTGCTGGTTCCAGTTCCCCTTGGGAACCAAATTTGGTGCTGTTTTCCTGTGCTGGGAGTGGGGCCCATAATTTGAGTATGTGACCTAGGATATGGGTTCCCAAGTCCCAGGTTCCTTTCTGTGGGCTTTGATGGAGGGTCTGAGGGAACCAGCCTCAGGGGGAGCTGACGGGAAATGACCACAGCAGAATGATTCTTGGAAAGAGAGATGGGAATCTATCTCCAGCCTGCCCAAACAAAGTCGCTTTTGTACACCCAGATCTGGTTTTCCTCCTTGACAGCACTGGGGACAAAAGGACGGGGAAACGGTGCGTGGACAGGGAGATCACCTAGACTCAGGGGACCCTCAGGAGTACTCCGCCTGCCTGAAGGGGGGAGACAAACACTAAGGAACTTACTACACCGTCTGGCCAAGCAGCGGGGAAAAGGGCAAGAAACCAAAACTGAACTGTCCCTAACTGGTTTTCTGGGTGAGGGGCGTCTTCCTCCACCTTGGGATAAACCTCTTAAAACCCTAGGCTAGGTCGGGAATCACCACCCACACCCACACATGCTAGCAAATTGGGACGCACCTGAAAGTTACACAGCAGGATGCACCCGCGCTTCCGCTATACTAACAACAACACTAGCGGGAGGCACCCGTGTTCTCAACTCTAGGGGGGAGAGAAAGGAGGAGGGTCTCCTTTCCTAAGTGCCTTTGTTTGCCTTGCCGCTAAGATGTTGGATGGGTGTAGACTGTTCCTACGGTGCTAGCACCCTAAGACTTCGGATCCCAGCCCATGATAGACCCCAAGTAATTCCCGAGTGGGCTTGTGCACAACCCTTGTGATCGTTAGTGCCGGGGCGGCTGACATACACAAACCAAGCAAGAAGGGGAGCAGATTTCCAACCCCAATAGAGTAGCTCCTAGAGCTCACACACACAGAATTCTCTCACACACACGTTCCTGCCTGACAGAAACTCTTGCGACTTGACTGGCCGTTTCCTAAGTCAGTACCAGCCTGATTTGAAGAGGTTCATGATTCCTTCTCAAATTAGGGGTACTGGGGCTGCCCGCGTTGCTCCACCACTCTGTCACCCTGTTTACTGGGGGTCCCGCGAGGGATACCAAAATGTGCTCAACTATAGGTGGGGAAAATTAGCTCTGAGCACTGCTTCAGCATTATAAGAGGCAGGGTAACTTAGCAGGATCTTGTAACCCAGTGTTTAGGGGGTCAGGCCAAGTCAAGAAGCAGGCTGGTTTGAAAGCAATGAATGATCTTTATTAGGTACAGGCACACAATGTAAGCAACATATGCACTAAGGAAAATTAAATGTGTGAGTAAGATAGCGGAATTTTCAGAGGGTGATACGAAACCTGTTCCTGAAGCCTGGAAGAAGATAGAGAGCGATGCTGGGGTTCGATGTGGCTCAGCACGTGGAGCTGAGGGGAAGCTCACTAAGCAATGCAGCAGCAAGGCGGTCTGGAACTTGGGAGCGATCTGAGGAAGGTCTCGGAATCAGGGTTTTTTATAGGGAGAAGTGTGACTGCAGGCTATGCCTTACTCGGGGACAACAATGAGTTTTGGGTGTGAGACAATGTCTCCGAAAAGTCACAATTTAGAATGATGAAATCAAAGCTGAATTAACAATGGTGTAGCCAGTATGTAAATGAGCAAGGCTTGACAGTGGATGGTTCAGCCTTTGTCAAATTGCCTGCTCGGGGCAGGGAGCCTTTTGTGGATAGCGTGCATACATAATGTGGTGTTTGCCGGGGAGTTCCCTGAAACTGCGATCTATTTCTGGTGTGCCTGTAGTTTCGTGCTTTCCCGGGGGCCTCACAAACACGTGGAGAAGGGTGGTATTGTTACCACCGTGAACTGGCCTGGCTTTGGTAGACATTAGATATCATTTCAATATCACAATTCGGTCCTAGTTTGCCACTCTCAGCCAAATGTTCGTGAGGCCCCCGAACAAGCACAGAGCTAGGCACGGCTATTAGCATTAGCATTAGCATTTATTTATTTCTGTACCGCCTATCAACTAGTGTTATCTAAGCGGTTTACAATGTATTTTTCGCTAATTGCCCCCAACAAGCTGGGTACTCATTTTACCGACCTGTGAAAGGATGGAAGGCTGAGTCAACCTTGGAGCCTGGCAGGATCGAACTCACAACCTTGTGGTTGCAGTACTGGCATTTAACCACTGCGCCACCAGGGCTCCATTAAGTGCTGAATCATTCCTTTTCCCACCGATGCAAGCCAGAAACAGCCAGATCTTGCTTCAGGAGACTTCCCGATACAAACACCTTAATTACAGATGCACGCTAACACAAAGAGACCCCTGCCTCGAGCAGGCACCCTGGTGAGCTAGAAGCTCCACTGCCCAAGTGAGCTGCGTCTGCATACCGGCCATCCTATTGTCAATTTGAACCTAACTCAATCATGTAAAATCTGACCTTTCGGAGACATTGTCTCTTGCCCAAAACTCATTGTTCTCGCCCAAGTATAGACTAGCCCACGGTCATACTTTCCCTATATAAACCCCAAGTTCCGAGAGTTCCTCGGACCGCCTGCTGGATCGCTCCTGAGTTCCAGACCACCCTGCTGCTGCTTTACGCGGTGGGCTCCCCTCAGCAACCCACACTGAGCTTCTTCTCTTCATCTGCTACCTCTTCAGGACTACGAGAAAGGTGTCGTATCACCCATTTCCCCAAAACTCTCATTTCCTATTTCTTAGTTAGCTGTGTGGTTGTATTGTCTCAATTGTTTGTCTGTTTGTTAATAAAAACATCATTGTTGTTATTTTAAATTGTCTAGCTACTCTTCTGACCTGACGCTGTACACATAGGGTAAAAGATCCCCGCTAAGTTACCCTGCCTCTTGTTTAGCTCGAGTTAATTTCCCCATCTTTTGTTGTTGTTGCTTGGTTATATGGGCACCCCTCCCAGGACCCCCAGCACACAGGGTAACAGAGTGGTGGAGCAAGCAGGCAACCCTAATTTGAGAAGGAGTCGTGAACCTCCTCAAATCGGGTGGTACCGGCCTAGGGAACAGTCAGTTGAGCTGTTCTAGAACACTGGTAGGCAGGTAAGTGAGTAAGTGCGTGACTTCTGTGTGTGTGAAGTAACTCTATTGGGTGGAAATCTGTTCCCTTTTCTTTGTCTTGTCCTGGGAACCACCTCCTTATCTTGGGTCTATCGTGGGCTGGGATTCTACGTTTTTTAGGCCTAGCACGTCAGGAACAGTCTACACACATTCAACATCTTAGCAGCGAGGCACATGGAAAGTACGGAAGGAGGAGCCCCCACTCCTTCCTTTGCCCTTTTTGAGTTGCCCCTTTTGAGTTCTGTTTGGTGTGTGTTGAAGAAGGCGCGGGTGCGTCCCGGCTTCTTGGGTGCGTCCTGATTTGCCAGCTTGTTAGGTGCATGTGGTGAGTCCCGACCTAGCTTTAGGGTTTAGCAGTTTAGCCCGAGGTAGAGGAAGGCGCCCTTCACCCAGAAAACCAGTTAGGGACAGTTCAGTTCTTGGTTCCTTGCCCCTCTTCCCACGCTGCTTGGCCAGGCAGCATTGTAAGTTCCTTTGGGTTCGTTTTCCGCCTTCAGGCAGGCGGACTACTCCTGAAGGTTCCCTGGGTCTAGGTGACCTCCCTGCCCCTGAACTGTTGCCTCGTCCTTTTGTCCTCAGTGCTGCCAAGGTGGAGAACCGGGCCTCAGTGTACAGAAGTGACTTTGTTTGGGCAGGCTGGAGTTTGGTCCTTTCCCTCTTCCCCAGAGAAGTTCCAGAGAGTTCGTTTTCCTTAGCTCCCCCAGGGGTCTAGGTGATCCTGCCCGTCCCTCCAGTTCCTGGTCCCATATTGGTGTTAGTGAGTTGTCCTTGTTGTGTTGTATTTGGAGTGGAAATGGCTAGGGAGAGCCTCGTTGCTGTGAAGGACCTCATGTGTGAGGAAGAGATCCGAGGGAAACTGGAGAGATGGGTTATGGATAAAGGAAAGTGCCCCTGGAAGGACTCTGTCTTCCAGACGGCTGATCCCTTTACCTCTCTCCAAGAAGCGTATGCCCTGGCGTGCAAATCAAAGAACCCATTCGGGCCTTCGAAGGATGTGTTGGCAGAGTGTGGACTTTGGCGTGCAGCCAGAGACGCTAGCATTGCCCTAGTTGAGACCCGCGGGAGGCTAGCTGAAGTAGAGAAGGAGAATGCCTGGCTTCATGCCGAGATTGAGACCTTGCAGGCGGATAAGGTAACTTTTGCTTCCATCGCGCAGGCCTCAGCACAGAAGCTTATCGAGCTGACCCTACTTGCCCAGACGTGGGAGGAGAAGGCCCATGCCTTAGAGGCTGAGCTTGATCATGCACAGTATGCAGCTAGATTCATAGTTGGGCAGGTGAAGGAACAGCAAGAGGCTGTTAGTCATGCAGCCTGTCGTAAGCTAATTGCTGCACTGGAAAGTCAGCTCCAGACACCTAAGGCCCTAATTTCGGCAGTGTGCCCAGAGCTGCTCCCAAGCTTTGCACAGGATTTGTCCAAGGAACCGTTGCTGGAGGATGCTCTGGCTTCCTCTCCTCACAACCCGGATTTGGATGCGCCTAAGGTCCCAGTCCACCCGGTAGAGACGTGGTCCATGACACGCAGGACCGTCCCCGCAGTTGAAGATAGTGCAGAGACACAGAAGACGCAGATCACTGAGACTAGGGTCCCCTGGCGTGCCACCGAGGCTAAGGCAATAGCGGACCAATTGGATCCATTAAATCGGTCCACAGGCATCATGTGGCTGAACGCGGTGACACATTCTCACCCGACAGCCAATGGCCAGGATCTGACCCAGCTGGCCCAACTTTGCATGTCCCCTTCGGAGCTCCCTACCCTCAAATCAGCCATGGCAGCTCAAGGCCTGTTTAAGCTAGAGGCCCATGACTGGATGCGAGAGGTAGTGAAGATCCTTCGGCCCGGACAGAGTGCGAGTGTGCTGTATGTTATGGAGCAGCAGGGTCCTTGTGAGAACCCTGAGGTTTATGTAGCTACTCGCCATTCTCGCTGAGAAGGCCCCCCTGATGGCCCGTGGGTACAACTTTGATGCCGTGGAGTTCAAGACTCTGTTGTACGGAGGTTTGAACCACGAGACAAAGATGGCCCTGGGTTTGGCGGATCCGGCCATGACATCTTGGGAGGATTTTGGGAACAATCTCCGCAGGGTTGCAGACCAGCTGCGAGACGCTGGCTCCCTCCATCCTCCCCTAAAGGCCCACAAGAAGGAACCTAGGAATTGGGAATCCATATCTGAGGTCATGTACTCGAATTATGGGCCCCACTCCCAGCACAGGAAGTCCGTGCTAAATTCTGTTCCGTGAGGGAATTGGAACTCGCGCCTTGCTCCCAGAGAGGACAGGCAGTGGCAGGGAAGGGACCCCCGCAGCCAGCCCACAGCAGCCCATTGCCCCCAAACAGTCTCCTGAGTCTGGCCCTTCCCAGGAAACGTGTGGTGGGTACAACCCCACAGCTCATAAGTACTCCACAGATAGAGCCAGGATCTGGAGTATGCTATGTCGGTTCGGAATGAACATGAGCCAGTTTGATGGGAGAGCTCCTTGATGCCCTGGACAGGCAGGTACAGCTGGAAAATAGCCAGCCTGTGAATGCGGTGACCAACGGTCCCCCTCCAGCTGGTTATTACCCCAACTTAGAGCTCTCATGATAGGGGTGCTGTCTGGCCCCAGGATCTCTCCCAGCAAGTTGCGGCTCGGCTGAAGCCCAACACATGGGGTAGATCTACGGTGACGGCAGGCACTGGGACCCGTAGGGAAAAGAACCCTGCCACCCCTCTGGCAGACTCCGGAGCAGCGCCAAAATTGCTGCTCCCAAACTTGACAGAACAGGGTGAGCTCACCCCCAATGCTATCTGTTTGCCTAGATATGGGGGGGAACCCAATCTAAGTGCAGCAGAAGCTCCAAGCGCTCAGGGCACACTAGAAATAGGCAGATTGCACCTCCTCCTGACTTAGCCCCAAGTGCAATCCTACCACCTTTGAGACAGCGGTGCTTTCAGAGCACCGAGAAGGATCGCACCAGGTTGAGGTTCAGGAGGAACCCCCCACAGGATCTGACCAGGCAGAGCACACTGCCAGCATGTGAAAGAGCCAGGACAAGGAGGACACCCTGCTGGAGGAAGCCAGCCCCAAGCTTCCCGAGCTCTCCATTGTCCCTGCTCTGAGCCCCCGGCTGGAACCCAGCTGTTTCCCTCTAGATTTTCTTAAGGCCATGGCATGGAGAGTTCTTCAACTCCGTGCCCTCTTTCAGAGGAATCTCAAAGGAGACTGGGGATTTAAATAGCCAGAGCAAAGGTCAGCAAAGGCACTCACCCTGAGTTGACACCACAGGCTCCCCTTTGCTACGTTCCATCGGGGGAGATTTCCACTTCGACTGTGAGCCCCAAATGCCACACGGAGGTGGACATGGCTATTGCCTTCCCCTCCGCATGGCTGCTGTGGTGCCAGCATGTCTTCATGCTCAGAGGCACCCAATTCATTGTTACGCTAGTGATTTTGAGAAGGGCCAAGACAGTCCTTGGCTCTGTCTCGATCACCATCTGGCCACAATTTCAGGAGGCACTTGGATTAGATGCCAGCCTCCACCCTAAATTGAAGGTATTGAAGGGTCAACCAGTTGATCCTGCATTGGTGGTCACCCCCAAGCCAGAAGATCCCGGTGCCCAAAGACCCAGTGTAAGTCCCATGTTTTGCCAGACTTCCTTGAGCTGCAAGGAAGTGCCGGCCATTAATTTGTCCGAGGCATTTGCTTCCATATACAAGGCGTTTGACAATGGTTGAATGGCTCCAGTCTGCATGGAGCGGAGATGGAGTGGAGGCCCCTCTGAGCTCCCCGTCTCTGTAAATAGTTTCGCCTTGTAGATAGTTTTTCTTGCTTGTGTGTTTGATTTGGAGTTGCCTTAATAGTTTTCCTGTTTGTTGGTTAGTTCTGCACTGTTTTGGTAGGAGACCAATGGTTTGGCTGACCCGAAGTCCCCCTGAGGTAGATCGGGCCTACAGAGTCAGCCCTGGTACCCTGAGGAAGGGATATGAGTCCAACCGGGATGCCGGCATCCTCTCGCTTTGAAGGAATGCCTTGTGCAATGGCGTCCCTTGGAATTATGGGCATGATGGTGAGGGTCTAACGACCCTCTCAGTAGAACCAGGTCTGACTCTGGAGTACCAGTCTACTGCCCAGAACGGTCTCTGTCTTGGAGAGGCCTCTCTCTCCATTCTTTTTGCGAGCTTGGACTGTTAGGGTGAGAACAATCTTAGCCGCTCCTTAGTTTACAACGCAATTCGACTGTGTGTGTTCCAAAGTGTATGCCCGCTCTCTGATGCTCCATAAGGGCCAGAGGCCCACACAATTGGCAAGACGCATGGCCCTGGTGCATTGTTTCCAATCTGCATATGTTAATAGAACATTTCCATACGTAGGCCCATCCATCCTGGACAATCTCCGGTAGCGTCAGCATCTGCTCTGACAACGGGCAAGCATAGCCTGCGCTTGTCTCGGATTGGTTCCATTGTCTGTCTTTCAACTGGTTTGGGAGCCCTTGCCACCAGGCAAAGGCCAGAGTATAAACTAGTTCAGCTTAAGACCAGAGCCCAGCCTAGTCACACTGAGCGAGTGGGTACCATTGCCATTGCAAGCGGTGCTTCAGCAGAAGCAACTTATGTGTGATTGTTTTAAACAAGGCCCCACCTCATGTTACATCATGATATTTGTTGGAGGCCCGATCCACCCCAGATGGTACCTTCCGCATGGAGGCCCCCTCTACTGAGGTGTGATCAGACCATTTTACATCTTACAGTGACCGAAGGTCTGAGGCAGTCACTCCTGTCTCCTCCATGGTAGCCCCTTTGCCTGGCATGTCGTTAAAGACCAATTGAGGCTTCCATCATCCCTGGATTTCACAATTCAAACCCAGTTCCCAGCAGGCTTCGAGCCAGCAATTTGCATTTTCTATGACACATGTCAGTCCTTCCTTCCGAGAGCAATAGGTCGATGGTTCTGTTACCGTGTGAATTGGGGGTCCCAGGAGGGGCGCCCAAATAACCAAACAAACCAAGCAAAGATGCGGAAATTAGCTGGAGCACTCTCTTAAGCTAACGAGAGGCAGAGTAACTTAGCGGGAATCTTTTACTGTATGTATACAGGTTCAGGTCAGTGAGCAGTCAGACAGTTTGAAATAGCAACAATAATATTTATTAACAAGCAGACAAATTATTAAGAAAACACAACCACACAGCTAACTAGAAATAGGAAATGAGGGTTTTGGGGGGAAATGGGTGATACGACACCTTTCTCGTAGTCCTGAAGAAGCCAGAGATGGAAGTGAAGAAACTAAGCGCGGTGGCCGAGAGGAGCTCGCCGGGAGATGCAGCAGCAAGGCTGGATAGCAGTTCAAAGGTCGGTCCGAGCAGTCCAAGGATCTCTCGGAACTGGGGGTTTTTATTAGGGAAAGTATGACCGTGGGCTAGTCTGGTCTGGGGTGAAAACAATGCGGTTTGGGCGAGAGACAATGTCTCCGAAAGGTCAGAATTTACACGATTGAGTTACAGTCCGAATTGAGAATAGTATAGCCGGTATGCAGATGCGGTTAGCTGGGCAGTTGAGCGTCTAGCTCACCAGGTTGCCCGCTCGGGGCAGAGGTCTCTTTGTGTGAACGTGCATACCTTAATTAAGGTGTCTGTTTCGGGAGGTCTCCTAAAGCAAATCTGGCAGTTTCAGGCTTGCCTTGGTGTAAACAAGTATGAGTCAGCTTTAATAGCCATGCCTAGCTCAGTGTTTGTTCGGAGGCCTCACAAACACTTGGCTGGTGGCAAAACAGGGCCAAATTGTGATATCAAAATGATATCTAAGGTTTACCAAAGGCCAGGCCAGTTCACTGTGGTAACAGTTCCAGATAGCCGAGACCATCCCCTGGACTCGTCCACCACCCCTGGCCACTGAGGGGGGTGAGTGTGAGTACAGACGCACCGCGGTTCTAGTCGAGGAACCAAGCCTGCGATGACAACTTGTTCCTGCTGCCGCAGTTGGGGACCCCATCCAGCTGTTCCCCAACGAACTTCATGCACTGTGCTGCCCGCATCCCTAACTGAGAAACCTGTTTCCCGCTTGGACTATTCCTGTTGCCGCTTTTACACATCCCACCTCCTGCAAAGAGCTAGCGTTTTCCCAGGCTAGCTCGACCATGAACTTGGACATTTTACCGATGTTCCAACTTTATCCAGACTCTTTGCCATGGTTCCAGCCCTGTTGGAACTGCCACTATGCCTGCATTCTCCAGATTCCGAACTTTCCTGTTTCCAGGGCGGGTGTGCAGAGACTCTGGCTTGCACCTCACCTCCCCAAGACTGCAAACTCTCATTCATGCACTCACATTGGATTACAAATTGGTCATTGATTTGCGCACATTACTATACTTTTCATTGGATTTACCGCATGGTCATTAGTCATTTGTTATTTTTCATTGCTCCGGTACCTTTCTACATTGGTGGGAGGGTGCTATTCATTGGTTGCCGGTTATTGCTTATTGTTGCTATTTCAATTGTTCATTAATAATTTCATCCTGCTCATTGCCATTGTACATTTATGTTTGTCTGTGTGTATGTAGGTAGGGTTCGGATGTTGTTAGTTAGGGACTGCTTTGCTAGATAGAAATGTTGCAAAACCCTTTTCCTGAGGTGTGATGCTACCCCGGAATTGGTGGACCTCTATTCGGCTCTAAATTCATTTTGAAATATTTTAATTGGAAAATGATCAATTTGTGTCAAATTGCCCATTTTCGGGGGGGGGATTGTTATTTGGTAGATATTAGATATCATTTTGATATCACAATTCGGTCCTGTTTTGCCACCCTCAGCCAAGTGTTTGTGAGGCCCCTGAACAAGCACGGAGCTGGGCACGGCTATTAAATACTGAATCATTCCTTTTCCCACCGATGCAAGCCAGAAACAGCCAGATCTTGCTTCAGGAGACCTCCCGATACAAACACCTTAATTACAGTTGCACGCTAACACAAAGAGACCCCTGCCTCGAGCAGGCACCCTGGCGAGCTAGAAGCTCCACTGCCCAAGCAAGCTGCATCTGCATACCGGCCATCCTATTGTCAATTTGAACCTAACTCAATCATGTAAAATCTGACCTTTCAGAGACATTGTCTCTTGCCCAAAACTCATTGTTCTCGCCCAAGTATAGACTAGCCCACGGTCATACTTTCTCTATATAAACCCCAAGTTCTGAGAGTTCCTCGGACCGCCTGCTGGATCGCTCCTGAGTTCCAGACCACCCTGCTGCTGCTTTACGCGGTGAGCTCCCCTCAGCAACGCACGCTGAGCTTCTTCTCTTCATCTGCTACCTCTTCAGGACTACGAGAAAGGTGTCGTATCACCCATTTCCCCAAAACTCTCATTTCCTATTTCTTAGTTAGCTGTGTGGTTGTGTTGTCTCAATTGTTTGTCTGTTTGTTAATAAAAACATCATTGTTGCTATTTTAAATTGTCTGGCTGCTCTTCTGACCTGACGCTGTATACATAGGGTAAAAGATCCCCGATAAGTAACCCTGCCTCTCGTTTAGCTTAAGAGAGTGCTTGAGTTAATTTCCCCATCTTTTGTTGTTGTTGCTTGGTTATTTGGGCGCCCCTCCCAGGACCCCCAGCACGCAGGGTAACAGTATGATAAGGCTGAATTATGATATTAAAGTGATATCAAGTGCTATCACCAGGTAGGCCTAAACTGCAGTAACATTGGGAGGAATTTGGAAACAACCTCCAGCGGGTCACTGACCTGCTTCACGAGGCTGGATCCCTGAAGCCCCCTCCTAAACAGCACAGAAGAGACGCAGGGAACTCAGATTCCATACAGGAGGTGATGTACTGCAACTATGGACCCCATTCCCAAGATAGGAAGACAGCTCCGAATTCTGTCCTGAAGGGGAACTGGAATTCATGTCCCCCTCCTAGACAGGATAACAGATCTAGACAGGAGCACTGGCAGGCCCGGGACTCCCGTAGTCAGCCCAGCCGGGCAGGGAATTCCACTCCCCTGCCTTCAGTTCCAAAGCAGGTCACGGAGAATGGTGCTCCAAGGATGACATCCAGCAGCTACGACCCTACTGCTCAGACCTACTCGTCGGATCGAGTAAAGATCTGGGGAATGTTGAGGAAACTCGGATGGGACATGAGCCAGTTTGATGGGAGACCCTCGATCGAGCTCCTTGATGCCATAGAAAGGCATTTACAGCTGGGAAATAGCCAGTCAGTCAACGCAGTGACCAACGGTCCTCCTCCGGCTGGATACTACCCCGACTTAGAGCTGTCAGGATAGGGATGCCCTCGGTCCCGGGATCTCCCCGAAAGGGTTGGGACTCGACTGAAGCCCAACAAATTGGGTAGATGTAGGGTGAAGGCAGGCACTAGGACCGATAGGGAAAAGACCCTTGCCACCCCTCTTGCAGACTCCGGCGCAGCGCTAAAAGTGCTGCGCCCTAACCTGATAAGACAGGGTAAGCCCACCCCAGACGCTACCCATTTGACTGGGTACGGCGGGGGGAACCCAATCCAAGTCCTTCAGAGGACACAAGCGCTCAATGTGCACTAAAACAAGGCAGATTGCCCCTCCTCTGACATAGCCCAGAGTGCGAATCCAACCACCTCTGAGACAGGGGTGCTTTCAGAGCACCGAGAAGGATAGCGTCAGGCCAAGGTTCAGGAGGAAGCCCCCACCAAATTTGACAAGGCACAGAACATTGCCAGCATGTGTGAGAACCAGGAAAAGGAGAGCACACAGCCGGGGAAGCCAGCCCCAAACTTCCAGAACTTGCCATTGTTCCCTCTCTGAGTCCCCTGTTAGAAACCTGCAGTTTCGCCTGGAATTTCCTTGAATCCTTGGCAGAGAGAGTCCACCCTCTCCATGCCCTCTTTCAAGGGAATTTCTTGTGGGACTGGAGATTCAAGCAGCAAAATTCTTCTGCCCAACCAGAGCACAGTTTAGTAAAGGCACTCACCTTGGCACACCCTCTATTGACATTACACACTCCCTTTGGCTGCTTTCCGTCAGGGGAGATTTCAACAACTGTGAGTCCTGAACACCACACGGAGGTAGATGTGGCTACTGCCTTCCCCTCCACAGTGCTATACTGGTGCCAGCTTACATTCATGTTCAGTGGCACTCAATACCTTTTTACTTTGGTGATCCTGAGAAGGGCCAAGGCAGTCCATGGCTTTGTCTCAGTCACAATGATGCCAAGAGAAAAGACATTACTTCAGGAGACACTTGGGTCAGATACCAGCCTCCACTTTGATTTGGCCAAAAGGGTCTCAAGCCACGAGTGGGCACTGCCACTCTTGCAAGTAATTTCAGAGACCCACAAACAAGCACATTCAAAGGACTGGAAGGGAAAGCCCCCAGACTGGGCAGCCCCCTCCTTTGTGCAGCAGCCAAGGAGTGAGGCGACTGCCTTACTTCCCTTCATGGGCTGGCAGTCACCTTGAAGAGACAGCTCAAGCAAAGTTTCCCCTTTTTGTGTATATAGTTTGTCTTAGTCGTAGTTGTAGATTTTAAACTTCTTCCCCTTTTGTGACAAAGGCAACATAGCTCCAATTTTGAACAACACAGTGTGATTAATTTTACCGTGGTAAATATTTCTAAGGTCATACCTGCTTCTCAACCCTATTTGAAACTAGCATGGACACAATGGGAGCACTGGGAAAAGCAATAGTTATCGTTTTCCCACCCCCATGTTCGCCCTAAGTCCTAGGAACTGTCTTAGGAGGAATAGGAACTGGCAGTGCAATAATTAATGCAATGGACAATGAAGTATTGGCAAATAAATTAGGGGTGATTGGCTCTAAAACAAAGGAAATTGGTGTGTCCTCTGCCATGGGTTTAACTAACCTGGCGAGAGAAATAGATTTAATCAGTCAATTGTTACCACAGTGGGTTGGCACAGAGAAAGATGTAGTGTCTGACCTTGGTCGCTCTTTAAAACCACGACTCATAATATGTCGGTTGCAGTCCAATGTACTCAATTGCAAAGCAATATAATCACCCTTGCCGCCCAAGTAATACAGGCTAGCCTCATGAGTTTAATGCACCTGGCGATCCTAAGTCTTCTTAGAGAGAGATATCCAGAATCTCTAGAACACCCCGCCGCTCTGGCACAAATACGGCACGCCACTTGGGAGAGCCTAACTCTAAAGGTGGAAGTCGTACATGAAAGGATTCTGGACCCAGCAATCTTACATCCCATGTCCCATCTCAGACTGCCACTGATAGCCGCTAATGCCACTTTACTACCCCGACGGATGTACCACTGGTCTAATGGTACACATTCCTTTGATTTATTTAGTTGCCTGTTCCATCAACATTGGGTACAGTGCTTTCAAAATACGGAGAGTTTCAGTTATCGTAATGCTTCTGAATATATTGTAATCCCGGTCAATTCCTCAGTAATGGCTCAAATCACTAAAGATTGCTTTTGTTTAAGGACCCCCTGTCCACCAGTCACAGTATTGCCTAGAGGTGCGACCGTAATCATTAACTGCACCGCTGGCAACTCTTGCTTTTGTGCACAGTTCAACATTGTTGAACAGTTCAACAGTTCAAAACTGTTTTGGTCGGAACTTTTATCTCAGGCGGAAGATAAAAGATTATATCTTAGAGACCAGATACGTGCCCACGGAGTCTGAACTAGTCGGATTCCACCTCTAGGATGAGATCTCTCTGTCTACATGAGTACAGAATCTCACCCGCCTAGCACACAGAGTACTAGAGGTATTGCATTCCCTCCATCAAATTGCCTTGACAGTTAACCATTCCACCAAGGTGATCATCTGAGGATTTGGAAGTGGATTCCCAACAGTCATGATGGGATACCTTCAGCTGGTCCTCAACCGGGCAAGCTATAGCCCATTTCGCCTTGCACCCTTTAATAATACCGGTAGTCTTCCAGGTCATACTAGCCCTATGCTTAATTGGCCTTGCACTGTGGGTCAAGAAACAAATTTTCCAGCTGCAAGCTGGCTGTTTTTATTAAGAATTAGGAGATCCGAGGTTCTCAAGTTGTATATAGTTTATAGTTAGTATAACTAGTTGTTGATTGTGATGCATTGTCTGTTTGCAAAAAGCCTATCCGGGCGACCAATCTTCAGGCCTGCACTGGAGTCCAGCTTTCTTGAGGTAGGGAAGTTGTGCACTCAGAACCTACATCGAACCACCATCACTGTACAGCAACACCCCAAGCCCTTGGGCTACATCATCAGGCTTGGAGCCAAGCTCTAGGTCTGAGCAAAGGGGGAGACCTTGGCGAACTATCTGCCAAGTGGAATCCCATCCTGTTCTGGGATGACTTTGGCTATTTGTCTGCTGGCTGGATCCTGGCCTCAGGGTCTAGGTTGACATGGCTAAGGCGGCCTCAGGGATGGCAGTTTGACGCAGGGTCTGAATGCAAAGCCTCACTACCTGAATAGGCCCTGCTAGGGCTAATGCAGCTCTGTTCTTGAGAGCTATTTAAATCCTCACTCTCCCATAAACTTTCAGCTCATAGCAAGCCAAGATTTATAGGTTCACTTGAACTCCCATCAGGCACTGAGCTGGTAATTTGTGTTTTATCTATGCATTGGATAACCTTGTTGTCAGTTCTGTTGCAAAAATAAGTTATAGGTCAACAGCTCTGGAGAACCGGGAGGATTCCCCCGGACTTGACCATCACCCCCGGGCACCATGGGGGGGGGTGTGAAGAAGAAAATCGCAGCTCCATTTGGGAGCTGGTCCAAGGAGATCCCCAATTCCTCGGCAGTAGCTGTGGGACCATGGGGTGGGGGTGGGGTGATCCAAACACCTCCTGACAGAGACCAAAGCCTTTTTGCCAAAAAGACTCAGTTTAAAGGACTATTGCTACCAAGAAGCTCCAAATGGACTATTCCTCCATCCAAGATCTGCAAGATGCAAGCAGCTAATAGTAAGCAAGCAATTGTTAGCTAGTTTGCAGACACTGATACTTTGTAACCATTGTCATCTTTCCCTGCTCATACTTGCAGTGCCTCATTGGTAGGAGTGCTTTTGCTCCAATTTTCAAATGTTTCTTCACCATGCAATTCTTCTGTTATTGATAGATTGCTGCCACTTCTCTATTAATGGGAAGACTCTTTTATTGTTTAACATTTATGTATATGTGTGTGAATGTGTTTAGTTATAGTTACGAATGTATTCTTGTAGATAGAAATCCTTCGTTTTCCTCATGGTTCCCCCTTCCCTATGGAGAAATACTACCACTGTGCCTTTAGACCCCTATTCAGCTCTAAAACTATTTTTGTTTTTGATTGGAAAATGTTCGATGTTGTCCCCAAATTGCCCATTTTCGGGGGGGGGATTGTAACTGTAGTTTCTAGCCCAGGCTTGTGGTATATTAGATATCATTTGATATCAAGTATTTGGCATTCACTACCCATTCCTCTCCATGTACTTGCGAGGCCCCTGGACAAGCACACACACAGGCACGGCTGAAAATAGCTGAACAATAGGCAGGCCAGCAATTGCCAGAACGCAGCTTCAGGAGACCTCCAGGCAAATACACTTTAAGATCATATTATGTATGCATGCAGCGTACAAAGAGTCCCCTGCCCTGAACAGGCAGCTTGATGAGATTAGTGCTTCCGAATAGCCAACTGTCAAGCACTCCCCATTTGCATACTGTCTGCACTATTGACAATTCTGTCATAATTCAATCATCTAAAGTACTGACCTTTTGGAGGCTTTGTCTCCAGCCCGGAACCCATTGTTTTCCCCAGGAATGGACTAGCCTACACGCACAATTTCCCCTATAAGACTTCCTGATTTTCAGCGCTTCTTTGGATTGCTTCTGGCTTCCATCCTGCCTTGCTGCCACTCCATTTGCCGAGCCTTCCCCTCAGCCTCCAAGTGCTGAGAATCTCCGCTCCAACTGACTTTTCTTCTGACTACCTGGGCTTCAGGATCAGGTGTAGTATTTCCCCTGAAAAATCCCTCTTAAAATCCTCTATCAAACTCCTACCTTTCTTTCATTAGGTCTGTGTTTGCATACAATGTGTATTGATTGTGTTTCAAAATAAAGGAAAACAATTTTTAATTTACTTCTGTTTGATTATTGGCTCGGCCTGACCCTGTAAACATTGGGTCCAAGATCTCGCTAGGTTGCCCTGCCTTTTGCATTGCTTAGCTTGTGCTCTTGCTAATTCCCATTCCCCATTATTTTGGCACATTAAGGTGTCCCTCACGGGACCCCCAGAAAACAGGGTAACAACTCTACCACACTCTGAGGCAGCATATTTAACTGCCGGACAGCTCTGACCATCAGGAAGTTCTTCCTGAGGTTCAAGTGGAATCTCCTTTCCTGAAGCTTGAATCCATTGCTCCTTGTCCTAGTCTTTGGAGTGGCAGAGAACAAGTCTGCTCCCTCCTCAACATGACATCCCCTCAAATATTTAAACATGGCTATCATGTCCCCTCTTAACCTGCTCATCTGCAGACTAAACATACCCAGCGCCCTAAGACGTTCTTCATAGTGTCTGGCTTTCAGACCCTTCACCATTTTGGTTGCCTTCCTCTGGACACTTTCCAGCTTGTCGATATCCTTCTTGAATTGAGGTGCCCAGAACTGGACACAATATTCCAAAGTAAATCACTTTGTTCACATTAGTGTAAATCAAAGTAAATCACTTTATTCACGTTATTGTACCTTGTAACAAATGTTGTTACTTTCAAGTTGTTTCTGACTTATCGTGCTCCTAAGGTGAACAGGGTTTTCTGGGGCTGAGAGTTTGTGAAGCACTCATAGTTACCCAGTGGGTTTCCACAGCAGAATGAGGAATCAAATCCTAATCTTCTGGGTAATCGTCCAATGCTTAAACCACTATACCATGCTGGCTTTATATAACAAACATCTGCACACATTGTTCAAGAAAGTGAGTCAAACTATATACTACTGAAGGGGTTAAATCCAATGCCACTTGAATAGGAAAAATAAGCGAATTGAATTGTGTCTCTGAGTGAAACAGCAGATGTCTTTGTCTTATCTCAAATTTTAGGAATGGCCTTGCAACACTCACTCAGGCATCTGGGAACTAAGAGGGAGTCAACATACTCCCTGCTATCTCATTTTGGCCACATGCATCATTTTGTATCATTTTCTAACTAACTCTTTGTTCTCTTCTGTGCAAGTTAATGATGTAATGGGAAAGTTAACCAAAAATCTTCTCTTCTGTGATAGGCTGGCTAAAATAAATGATTGATTGATGACATAGAAGACCAAAGGTATATAGTGATGCTACCTCAATTAATTGGCACGACAATTCCTGAATATTTGTCGTCCTTGCGCAAGTAATTGTTTACAATAAAAAGGCTTTTTGATTTTTCCCTGGAAACCTGGTCTTCGTCTCTTTTCTGGCCACAACACTACAAGTAACCTCACAGTCTGATTATACAACCAAAGAAGGAGGAGGAAAAATGGGAGGTGTCTAAAGAAACCAGGATACAGCAAGCTTGTTTTCTTCTGCTCCATAGACTAGGACACAGAGCAATGAGTTGAAACTACACCTAATCACCTAAATATCAGGAAGAACTTCCTGACAGTAAGAGCCATTCAACAGTGGAATCTGCTGCCTCAGAGTGTGGTGGAGTCTCCTTCTTTGAAAGTTTTTAAATAGAGGCTGGATGGTGATTTGTGGGAAGTGCTTTGAGTGCGTGTTTCTGCATGGCAGGGAGTTGGACTTGATGGCCATTGTGGTCTCTTCCAGCTCTATGATTCTATGATTCTAAGTGTGCACACAGAAAATTCTAGTATTTTATAAGCAGAGTAAAGTTGTGAAAGGTCCCTTGCTCAGAATCTATAAAGTCACTTAATTATTATAAACATAAAATCATAGAGCTGAAAGAGACCACAAGGGCCATTGAATCCAATGCCCTGCCATGCAGGAATAATACACACACACACACATCTTTATTTATAAAGTTCCTACAGCAGGAGTGGTAAATGGATAGCCTTATAGATGTTGTTGAATTGCATTTCCCTGCAGCTTCAGCCCCTACAGTCAGTGGAAAGGAATGCTGGGAATTGTAGCATCTAGAGGCTTCCAGGTCTGGAGATGATCAACAACATCTGGATAGACTTAGAGAGCTGGGTATGTTTAGTCTGCAGAAGAGAAGGTTAAGAGGGGACATCATAGCCATGTTTAAATATTTGAAGGGATGCCATGTAGAGGAGGGAGTGGGCTTGTTTTCTGCTGCTCCAGAGATCAGGACAAGGAGCAATGGATTCAAGCTGCAGGAAAGGAGATTCCACCTGAACCTCAGGAAGAACTTCCTGACAGTCAGGGCTGTCCAGCAGTGGAATATGCTGCCTCGGAGTGTAGTGAAGTGTTACCCTGTTTACTGGGGGTCCCGTGAGGAACACCTAAATGTGCTCAACTATAGGTGGGGAAAATTAGCTCTGAGCACTGCTTCAGCATTATAAGAGGCAGGGTAACTTAGCAGGATCTTGTAACCCAGTGTTTAGGGGGTCAGGCCAAGTCAAGAAGCAGGCCGGTTTGAAAGCAATGAATGATCTTTATTAGATACAGGCACACAATGTAAGCAACATACGCACACAGATAACTAAGGAAAATTAAATGTGTGAGTAAGATTTTCAGAGGGATAGTTGGTTCGGGTGATACAAAACCTGTTCCTGAAGTCTGGAAGAAGATAGAGAGCGATGCTGGGGTTCGATGTGGCTCAGCACGTGGAGCTGAGGGGAAGCTCACTAAGCAAAGTGGCACCAAGGTGGTTGGAACTCGGGAGCAATCCGAGGAAGGTCTCGGAATCAGGGTTTTTTATAGGGAGAAGTGTGACTGCAGGCTATGCCTTACTCGGGGACAACAATGAGTTTTGGGTGCAAGACAATGTCTCCGAAAGGTCACAATTTAGCATGATGGAATCAGAGCGGAATTAACAATGGTGTAGCCAGTATGTAAATGCGCAACGCTTGACAGTGGATGGTTCAGCCTTTGTCAAGTTGCCTGCTCTGGGCAGGGAGCCTTTTGTGGGTAGCGCGCATACATAATATGGCATTTGCCGGGGAGGTCCCTGAAGCTGCGATCTAGCTATTTCTGGCTTGCCTGTATTGTTTGAGAATATTTCAGCAGTTAAGTGCCGAGCCTAGTTTCCTGCTTGTCTGGGGGCCTCACAAACACGTGGAGAGGGGTGGTACAGTAAGGCCGAATTATGATATCAAGGTGATATTGGGTGCTATCACCAGGTAGGCCTAAACTGCAGTAACAGAAGTCTCCTTCTTTGGAGGTTTTTAAGCAGAGTCTGTTGGGAGTGCTTTGAGGGTGTTCCTGCGTGGCAGGGGGTTGGACTGGATGGCCCGTGTGGTCTCTTCCAACTCTACATTTCTATGATTCTATGATTCTACGATTCAATGATTCAATGAGGTCTGGTGGGCCTGTCTTACAGGTACAATAAGAATAGCAGAATGTAAGCAAATAAAACACCACCAAAATTTCCATACTCCATTATTTGCATTCTATTGACAAGATCCAAAAAACATTAAATACTTCTGAGAGTTATAGCCTTGATTTTAATGAAGAATTAAGCAAATTATTAATATCTCTGCTATTGTAGAGATTGGGACATTATTATGACAAGTTTAGATGAAGAATGCTTGACTCCTTTAAATAAGATTCAAAGATGATTTCCTTGCACAATCAGCACTCTCTGGAGCACCTGAGAATGGAGGATACCCAGTAAATGAAAACAGCAGCAACAGTAAAATAACTTCAGGACATCTCTATTCTTGCTAGAACACATATTGTCTTTTAAAGTGTTGCAAGCGATATGTAACTCAGTGGAGAATAATTTAAAAACAACCTTTGTCAAATGTGTTACATCAGCTTGAAAGGACTATTTATGCAATGGTGCTGTTGTTTTACTTGTGTTTGGGGGTCCAGGCCTAATTATTTGGCTTTGATCTTTAGACTTTTGTTTGTGTATCTGTTGTGACAGTGTTCTTTCCCTGAGCACATGTTCCAAAGTGTCAGGGCTTCTGCTGAGTAACTGATTTGGTTGGGGAAAGAGAAAGCCACCAGGAGCTCTATGTAGTTACTGCCTTAGTTTTTGGAGGCTGGCAAACAGGAAGAGGAAAAGAAGTCTTTTTTGTGGGTAGTTTATGAGAAGTTTGAAGGGAAGGCACAAAGTGCTGTTGCTGTTGTTATCACTTGAGACTTATGGAGACCCTAAGGCAAACCTATCATGGGGTTTGCTTGGCAAGATTTATTCGGAGAGGAGTTAACCTTTGGCTACCTTTGAGGCTGAGATATTGTGGCTTAAGGCCATTTTCACACTACACTGTTATAGTGCTATTATTCCACTTCCAACATCCTGTGGAATTCTGGGGTTTGTAGTTTGCTGAGGCCAAAGAACATTCTGACAGAGAAATCTAAATGCCCCTCCCTAAACTGCGAACCCCAGATAACTAAAAATTCGTTCCCATCCTTGTTGCAAACAGCTCACATTACTTAAGCAATTACACCTAACTAACTATTCCTTCATTTTATACCAGAATTGTCACTTGTTGCTAATTATTTATCATCATAGTTATTTATCAACATACATAGTTAATTATCATCAAATCAGATCTCCTTCATTCTTTTTTTTATTCAACCAAAAATGTTTTGCTGTTAATCCTGTGGATAAACTTCTATATCTCTTCCTCTTTAGGAATAAAAAAAGCTACTAGATATTATAAACAAGTAGTACGGCTGTGTAGCTCCTGTCAAAAATGATTTATGACCCTCAAATTTGATTGATTTATGACCTGTCAGATTTGATTGATTTATAACCTGTCAAAAGTGATTGATTTATGACCTGTCAAAAATGGCTGACACCTATCAATCTCTCTCCCCCGGAAGTGCTGGGGGAGACATCCAGAATGGGCCATGTCCCCTCCCCTCCCACGTGGTCCAAGCCGTCCAATGGGACAATTGCTAAATCGGGTTCTAATTGGGCCCCAGTGGAGCCACGTGACCCCTCGGATCCACGCGGGCCAATCAGGGGTGATTTTCAATGCATGCTGCCATTGGCCCAGCGGGGTCGGTGTGAGCCCGCTCCACCACCCTCGACCAATAGGGACAGATTTGGACCCCTCGGAATCACGTGTGTCAAACTGGCCAATAGGAAGACGCCCTTTGAGAGATATATCATGAGGAGAGAAGCAGCCATTTTTGCATGCCTGGACAAGTCCTGAGGAGACAACATGGAGGCACCAAGCACCCCTCAAAAATGCAGTATGGATGCAGATAAAGAGAAGTGTCCACCAGAGGATCTACAAGAGGAAGAGTCCCAAATGTGGCACACTATGTTAGACTCTCTCTCAGCAGAGAATGCTGTAGCACAGGTAAAATGGGAAACATATCTGGAGAGTTCAGGGCTACCTTGGGGAGACCAGAAACTAATGATCATTGTTCTCAATTTTCAGGAACCTGGAACAAGTGGTGATGAGGTACAAGTTGCTGAAAGGAATGCCCAGGAGCCATGCATGATAGCATTGCTGAAGCTGGCATCCATAGGAGAAATATAGGTTTGTGAACATACATGGGGGTCAGTTGGTGAGACATGTTGTATAGGACATATTTTAAAACTATTCTCATTGAATTTTAGGACTCTGTAGAGCTGGTGACCCCAGAACCTGCACATGTCAGAATGCAAAGGATCTTGGACCTGGAAGCAGCACCCCTTTCATCAAAGAAAAGATGGAGAGCAATGAAATCTTTGACAAGAGTCACCCTTTATGTAATTATCAATAAAGTCCTTGATGAATATCTAGACAGAAAATGCTGGGCTTGTCATGAAAAATCTAAGACTCAGCAAATACACACTTGCCTAAGGTGGAATAAAAAAATTATATCTAAACATTTGAGAAAAATATGCATTAAAAGATGCTTTGCAAATGTACTTCAAGAAATCATCGTAATAGCATATGGTTTAAATATTCTGGAGTTAAAACCAGAAAATGTGAATCAGGTTTTGAACACTCTGACTGCAATCATGAGGGCTGAAAGATCCTTCGAATTTCTAAATAAAATGCTGAAGGCTACTGACAAAGAATATATAGATTATGTCCAAACTGTTATTAAAAAGAGACATTATAAATGGTTCCTAACAACTGTAAATAACTGTTGAATAAAAACAAACCTGCTGTAAATATAAAAGTGTTGAATAAAAGAATATCGACTGTTGTTTTATTTGTCTTTTTTCCAGCTCCTGAGTAGGAATAAAATATTATTGTGTTGGCTGATAATAACATCCATTAGGCCCTTTTTGTGGTTTTGAAAAACAGGAAAAATAGGGAATGTTTAAAACTTCTGCTTATTTTCTTCCCATGCTGTTTGTAAGGATCATTCCTTAGTTGTTTATGGTCTATACGAGAGAAAAGATAAGCCAGACGCAAGTAAACATGACATATAGGTTTGAAAAACAGGAAAAATAGGGAATGTTTAAAATTTCCAGAACTTCCTGGCTAAAAACAACATATCGGCATCAAAAGTCCTAAAGACTATAAACAGGTTTCTAGGAATTATCTTTTTACTGTTTGAAAACTTCTGCTTATCTTCTTCCCCATGGTCCTAAGTGTGTGTGTGATGCTTTGTGATTTATGGCCTATACAAGAGAAAAGATAAGCCAGACACAAGTAAATATGACATATAGGTTTGAAAAACAGGAAAAATAGGGAATGTTTAAAATTTCCAGAACTTCCTGGCTAAAACTAACATATCAACATCAAAAGTCCTAAAGACTATAAAGAGGTTTCTA